>CAMOHE010052784.1:0-34958 GCA_946598075.1 Artocarpus hirsutus | reverse complement strand
CCCCCCCCATCGTGTAATCAATTATAAATGTTAATATGTTAATATTTGATTATGTAGAATTATGTCAATAGATGAAATTGTGCATATGTAAAGCTGACAAGTAATTGTGCAATTTGTGATGAATATGTCAATATATCAAACATATGAAATTATGTGAATATGTACAATTTGTGAAATTATATATGTAATTATGAATATGTGTAAACTTCTAAATATGTGTAATTATGTGAAATTATATGAATATGTGAAAAGTGTCGTTGAAATTGTGCAATTGTGAATATGTTAAGATTTGATTACATGAAATTATGTCAATATATAAGCTTGTGAATATGTATAGATGTCACTATAATTGTGCAATTCGTGGTGAATATGTCAATATGTCTATTAGAGAAAAATTATGTGAAATTATGCAATTCATTATATTAGTATGTGAATATGTGTAGTTTGTGATTAATATTAGTAAGTATATGTTAGTTTTTGAATATGTTGCATAGGTATAATGTCTCATGAATTTGATAGTGACCAGTACGAGAAGGAGTACGAAGGCTACACTTCATCTGCAACGCAATATAGCAAGGGAAACCATTGCAGTAAGCCACGAAGGCGAACCAAATTTGATCCAAAAGTAGACTTTGATCAAATGGCAACATTAATGAAAAAAATTCATCAAATGAGAAAGAAAGGTTTAAGAATTGAAGTGTCTTTTGATTCGAAAGGCCAACCGGAAGGCACACCCGGTCATGAATTAAGCAGTTGGATCGGAGTCCTTAGTCGAGAGCACGTTCCAATATGGACAAAAGATTGGAGGTCTAAGGATTTATATAAAGTAAAAGATACGATTTGGAGAGAGATCTACGAAGCTTTCATAGTTGAGGATTGGTATAGGAAAAGGGCTTTAAAGGTTTGCGGTGAATTAGCAAAGGGATTCAGATCTGACCTCTACGTTACCTTCGTACAGCCATATATTTTCATTCTGGAGAAGGATGTAAATATATATAAACGGCCTCCTACGGTAGCACACTACTACCCCTCCATAAATGATGAAGATTGGGAAGCTTTTGTGAGGTATCGACATTCCAGTGATTTCCAACTACTATCATCAAATGTAAGAAAAATAAGAGCAAAAATGAATACTGCTCTATGGTTGGCCGACTGGGATATAGAGAGCTCAAGCAATCCATGGTACGTTACTAATTAACTCAAACTACATATATCAATTATTGCTACATTACTATGTTCCTAACATAGCGTAACACAGTTTGCAAAGACAGGCGTGCAACCAACACAGAAGGAGTTGTGGGTAAAATCACATCAAGGTCCCAATGGCCAGTTTAAAAATCCAAAAGTAGCAGAGATTTCCAACTTGATAGCAAGTCTACTGAGCACGAACAATTAATTTGTATTTTACTATAGGTGGATGAAGGATTGTTTGAATAACATGGTTGTGTTGTTCTTGTACAAGATGAATACACAACGCAACAAATCAAGGGAGCTTCCAATCGATCGGTAATGATGACATTTTGATGAGGGCACTAGGAAAATTGAAACATTCAGGACGTGTTTGTGGTCAATCAAAGTATATGAAGCAGTCTCAATACTTCGACCTTTAACCAGGATCGTCAAAAATGAATTCTCAAATGTCGAAGATGCAGATGGAGATTGCAGCACTTTCAAGTCTTGTGACTAAGCTCATTTCCCAAGGACATGCTAAGTTGATGGATGATTGCATCTCATAACGTAATAGCTTCAAAGCTACTTGTAACCCTCCCAATACTATAGTAGAAGCTCTAGAAGTCCAATTGTCACCTCCTTGTCAAGGGCCCAAACAATGTAGGCTCTTCGTTGAGGATAGAGTTAATGGTGGGTGTACACTTGTTGCGCTTAGGAAGGTATAGATGGAGAGCCTTCCAACTGATACAGCTCATGGATGACTATTAAAGGAAGAGAATGTGCGTGTTAGCATCACTACCATCAGAGTTAGAACAGCTAAATTGCCTGTTCCAACACTTGAAGCAACAACTGTGCATGAAGCAGCAGGAAGCTTTGTCGCATGGCCAAAGAGATTAGTTGAAGTCATCATATTCACAAAGACGAGTCTAGCACCTAACCATGTTCCCCAAGATCTAAGCGGAAAGAAACGAAAAAAAAAAAAAGAAAAGCTCTCTAAAAGCAAGAGAATCACAACCTAAGGTTCAACACCGCCAAGGACAAACCGTTGCTAATGAGCACCTGCATGCATTTAACTTCGCTTCAGTACCTCAAGAATTTATGCAGTTAGCTCTATACGTACATTCTTTCATGCGCGGTGGGTCGACCATTTAATGCCCGATACCGGTAAATGTCACTGGCAATGATTTGCCTATCTATGTGGGGTATGAAGACGTTTACGACTTCATCAACTTCAAAGAAATCAAGGCAAACTGTATCCTCGTATACCTCAGGTGATAACTCCAACCTTATTTTAGTATTTTAAATATATATGTAGAGTTGTAAGCTGTTTTAAAATAATTCACTATAATATTTTTTATTGTAGTTTTTTGGCGGAATATTGTGAACTTCAAGGCATGGTGTAAAATTTCGGCTTCATATCTTCGGCCATTGTTTCAAGTGTTGCAAGAGACCTGCAGAGTGATCATAGAGAGCATGCCACATCACTCCTCCAACTATTAGCTAAAGCACCGAGGGGGAAATTATTCTTCCTACCATACAACGTTGGAGAACATTGGATGTTGGGACTTATTTCGCCATAGAAGGACCAAATATATTGGTTTGACCCCCTCGGACACCCACCACGTGAGGACTTCGTATCAGTCACAAGATTGTAAGTATTAATATTGTCTTAGAAAATTAATTGTTTTTAGTCTCACATAATTGTATCGTCTATTAATTTATTTATTATTTAAACATGATACATTATTAGGGCGCTTAATGATTGGAAGCTTTAAGCGGGAACCGGTGTCACAAATCGACTGAACGAAACGTTATATTCTAAACGTAAGTGTCCAAGACAACAAGGAAACATAGAATGTGGTTTTTTTATTATACGTTTCATGCGGGATATAATTACAAGTGGTATACAAGCCTTAGGAAAAAAAGATTTTTATATACATACGGATATACATGAAGTTAGATTAGAGTGTGTACAATTTATAAATAGGTTTGTGCTTTTTAGATAGGTACATGTCATAGTAGATTAACAAAGTGCTCAAAATAGCTCAAATGTAAAATGATCTTGTAAATAAAATGCAATTTTTAATATACAGCAATTATTGTATGTAATTAGGGCCTTGATGTAATAGATAACACACGGGACTAGCCATCCCGTGGAAAATAGAAATTATGGGAGATTTTTTTTTTTGGAAAATACCAAATTTCCACGACGGTTTTTGGTGAAAACTGTCGTGGAATCTCCTCCTTCCATGACAGTTTTACAAAAAACTGTCATGGAAGGAAGAGATTCCACGACGGTTTTCACCAAAATCGTCGTGGAAGGAGGAGCTTTCACAACAGTTTTTGATGAAAACCATCGTGGAAGCTCTTGATTCCACGACGGTTTTTGGAGAAAACCGTCGTGCAAAATAAGCACTCCCACCGATCTCCCGCATCAATTATTCTATTACACGACGGTAAAAAACCGTTGTGAAAACTCGGTCTTGTTCCATGACAGAAGTTTCCATGACGGTTTTTTAACCGTCGTGAAATTTTTCCATGACGGTTTATAACTGTCGTGGAATCCACATTTTGTAGTAGTGATCTGAGAAATAATGAATTGGATCGACCCACTATAAGAATACTACATGAATAATTGTCATAGGTGATTCAAATCACAATAGTATTATCCTAGTCCTCTGATCTGAAATCAGCATTTGTTCCTACATGACAAGTTCTATATTTTGACACATTCTAATATTATCTTTAACAGGATGATGGAATGGATTGTTGTTAAATATAGAGTGAATTATATGAGAAATGTGAGTGATTAAGCAGGAATTTGTCCTTTATTTATTATGAGAAGAATATCTATGGGCCCCTCGATAAGTTAGACTGAAGAAAAATGTATGGCCATATTGGAATGAATTGATAAGGATTATCAATATCAGTCTAATTAAGATTGAAAAATAATATGATTGAATAGTATAAGGATGACATAAATGCCTTATGTTCAATCAAGGTATTTAGTAATAAAAGGACTTTAATACTTATTGTATATTAGCTTATGTCGGATTATTGACATTCGTATAACTTGGGTAATTATAATGTCTTGCTAGAGGCTGCTTATGATTTGTGGGCCAGAAATAGAATTTCAAGCCTACTACTAACATTATATGAACCTATAGGGTCGCACACTTAGAACAGACCAAGAACGAATTTTGGGTTTACTATGTCTAGGTACAATGAACCTGATGATGTTTAGATTCGATGTACTAGATATGTCTAGGTTCATTAAATCTGACATTGTCTAGATTCTATGAATCATATTTGAATTACAGTTTACCCTAGTTAAAATTTAACTCTTTCTTGAAGTTAATATATATATATATATATTTTAGGGTTTCTGGCCGAATTAGAAGAAAAAAAGGTGCTCTCTTATTCTAAAAGGCAAAAACATTAAAAACCCTAAAATTAGATAGAGTCATTTAATGCAAGAAGTGGGTGTTAGCACACCAATTCGGTTTTTGAGAGAGTCTGTTCATATGGATATCTATAGAGGGCGTTGCTCTAAGTAACAACATTTGAATCTGATCCTGAATACGAAAAGCTCGAGTTAGGGTGTCATCAAAGTGAACCCACTCTCTTTCTTCTAGCAATCTTACCCCTTTGGTCATCCTGATAAGATTCTATGACTTTTTTATCAATCTAATCGAATTGTATGGATCCTACGAGGGTTTTGTGGGAATTAATTTTGATCTTTTACTGCTTATTTGAATCACAAAATCCAACAAAACCCAACAGTGGTATCAGAGCAACTTGCGAATTCGATTAAATTGATTTTATATGGTTTTGTGTGTATGTGATATGCATGGAAACGATTTATACATTAATTAGATTAATGTGTTTGAGGTTTTATTTGATTAAATGCTTTTACCATGTTAATTTGATTAATACGTTTACTGTTTCTTATAACCTATTGTTGTTAATTTGATTAATATTACAATTTAACAAGAATCTAGTAATCTGTTTTAAGATGATTAAATGATATACTTTAAATCTGGTTTCGGTTTTATTAAGGTGGCAGATTGTTTAAAAATTAAACAATGATAATCTATTTTGAACAGATTATAGGGTATGTTTAATTGTTAAACAAGGATGATCTATTTAGAACAAATCAATAAATTTCATGAATTCGTTTAAGTGTTAAACAGAGATTAATTAATTTTGTTGTGAACAGATTAGGTAATCTGATTAGTTAAAATTTATGGATTTAGGAAGCAACTCATTCAAATAAGTAAGGTAAATTGTTTACCTTTCGGGGGCGCTGCCCCTTTGACCTTAAATTGATTTGTCACATAAATCGTTTTGATTATAATAAAAATTTAACTTTAATGAAATTATATTATTATGTTTATATGTTTAGTATGAATTGCATGGTGTATAGAATGGCCCTTTAATACCAATATGATCGACAGGTTTTATTTAATTTTATTTTGGGTTTGTAATTTTAAATACGGCATGCGTGTAATTTTTCAATTTGTTGTAATTTATTTATTTATTTAGTAGAAATAGAATAGTTTAGATTGCAATTTGTAATGTAAAATCAAAGCCCAAGATCAAGATAAATAGAGGTTCAAGATAGAGGTCCAAGATGGAGGCTCAAGATGGAGTCCGTTCGTGGCAATCTAAGGAAATCCATGGAGATGAAGATTACCTAGGACTGACCATTAACCTTTATATTGGCTTATGAAGATCAATCTAGATTTGGGCCATGCTATGACATGCTTATTGTGTTATTATTATGCTATGCATGTGATGCTGTGTATATGATGCTATGTATGTGATGCGACATAATAATAAACAATAAAATAAAATTAAAGTAGAATCCTCACTTAATATTAAGTCATTAAAATGCCTCCCATAATTCAACACTTGCCATGACTTGGATTGCTAAATATAGGTTCTGCCAAAGCAGGGTGTGTTAAGCTATCTAGGTAAGACAAGATGGATAATAGTGATATCCATATATTTGAAATGGTTAGACTTAACTAGGTTATCAAAATGGTTTTGGACCTAAGGCATTAGATTGGATTTTAATTAGCCAGGACATGTGATGTCAAATCCCATATTTATCCAAGAGTTACATAAGAGTAATTGGTAAAGTGTTACCTACCTAAATAACCATACTTTAGGTGATATGCAAAGTTTACTTAAAGTGAGGTGAAATATGGATCTTGGCCCACTAAAATTACAATTGTTGTGATTGCCAAATTAATATTGATGGTTATTAATTTGATAAAATTAGTGGGATTTAAATTATGCCTCGTTAAAAATTGTTTAATGAAATGCTAAGTACTCTTTATATATATTTGTCATAGATAATGGCATCAAACACCACATCTACCTTGTCACTGCGAACGATCCTTGAGAAGGATAAGCTCAATGGGACTAACTTCCTTGACTAGTATAGAAACTTAAGAATTGTTCTTAAGCAAAAGAGGAAGAAATATGTCCTTGATCAACCTATCCCTGATGAACCAGCTATTAATGCTCCTAGATCTCAAAAGGATGCTCATAGTAAGCATCTCAATGACTCTGTTGATGTCACTTGCCTCATGCTTGGAAGCATTGAATCAAAGCTTTAGAAGCAAATGATGGAAATGGAGGCTTATACCATGATAGGCCATCTCAAGGAAATGTTCCAAGAGAAAGCTAGAATTGAGAGGTTTGCCACCTTGAAGGCATTACTCTCATGCAAGTTGACTGCTGGCGGTTTAGTGAGTCCTCATGTTCTAAAGATGAAGGGTCATATTGATCATTTGTAGAAACCTGGTCTTGAGATTAGCCAAGAGTTGGTTGTTGACATCATTCTCCAATCTTTGCCAAATGCTTATGATGGGTTCGTTATGAACTACAACAAGCATGATATGGTGAAGACTGTTTATGAGTTGCATGGAATGCTTCAGATTGCCAAACAAAACATCAAGAATACCAAAGATGTTCTAATGGTTAATAAAAGGAAAGGTATGAAAAGGAAAGGAAAGGGTAAGAGCAAGAATAAGGCTCCCTAGGACTTTAAGAACTCCAAGCCTAACCTTAAGCTCAATCTTGAACCTAAGGCTAAACCACCACAAGAGGAAGTATGCTTTTTCTACAATGAGCCTGGTCATTGGAAAAGAAACTGCAAGCTCTATTTGGATGATCTAAAGAAGAAGAAGAGTAGTGCGACTACTCCCTCAGGTATTTATGTTATAGAAGTCAATTTGTCTACTTCTGATTCCTGGGTATTAGATACTAGATCTGGATCATGCATTTGTACTTATATGGAGGGTCTTAAGAGGAGTAGAATCTTGGCTAAAGGCGAAGTGGACCTACGAGTTGGAAATGGAGCAAGAGTTGCTGCTTTAGCTATAGGATTATGTGAGTTGACTTTGCCTAGTGGACTTGTTTCAATTTTAGAAAATTGTTATTATGCACCTGCTATGAGTAGGAATATTATTTCTGTTTCTTGTTTCGACAAGGAAGGTTTTGAGTTTATTATTAGGAATAATAAATGCTCCATTTTCTATGATAACATTTCTATGGATATACTTCACGAATGAATGGTCTTTATGTTCTGAACATTGAAAACACAAACAAAAAGTCAATCTATAATATTAATACAAAGAAGTTTAAATCTAAAGATTTAAACTCTACCTATCTTTGGTACTATCGTTGCCATATAAATGAGAAACGCATTTCAAAACTCCATCACACATGGGCTTTTGAATTCATTTGGTTTTGAATCATTTAAAGTATGTGAGTCTTGTTTATTAGGCAAAATGACTAAGACACCTTTTACTAGACATAGTGAAAAGGCTAATGACCTATTAGGCCTTGTACATTCTGATGTATGTGGACCATTAAGTTCCACTGCTAGAAGATGTTTTTAGTACTTCATTACTTTCACAGATGATTTCAGTAGATATGGCTATGTCTATCTGATGAAACAAAAATCTGAATCTTTTGAAAAGTTTAAAATATTAAAAAATGAAGTACAAAATCAACTTGGTAAAAGTATTAAAGCACTTCGATCAGATCGAGGTGGCGAATACTTAAATCAAGAATTCATTGATCATCTTGCAGATTATGGGATTGTCTCACAATTAACTCCACCAGGAACACCACAATCGAATGGTGTGTCTGAGTGGAGAAATCAAACTTTATTGGATATGGTTTGATCTATGATGAGTCAATCAAATCTTCCAATATCGTTTTGGGGGTATGCTCTAGAAACTGTTGTGTTCATATTGAATAGAGTTCCATCAAAGGCAGTTCAAAAGACACCATATGAAATATAGATCGGGAAGTTGTCTAGTTTGTCTTTTCTTAAGATTTGGGGATATGAGGCTTATGTGAAGCGTCAAATTTTAGATAAATTGGCACCCAAATCAGACAAATGCCTTTTTGTGGGATATCCCAAAGAAACTAAAGGATATTACTTCTACAATGCTTCTGAGAACAAAGTGTTTGTTGCTTGGAATGGTGTCTTTTTAGAAAGAGAATTAATTTCTAAAGGAACCAGTGGGAGTAAAGTTCAACTTAAAGAAATGTAAGAACTACAAAATAGCATTGAACCACCAGTAGAATCTCAACTGGATCAACAAGTAGTTGTTGAGCCTACACAAGTAGCATAAGGCCCGAGGAGGTCTAGTAGGACATGTCAAAGCCCTATGAGATATGGATTTCTCTTAACTGATAATAATGATATGATGATTATGGATCAAAATGAGCCCACATCCTACCAACAGGCCATGAATAGCCCTGACTGTGATAAATAGCTAGAAGCCAAGAAGTAAGAGATGCAATCCATGTATGATAATCAAGTACAGACTTTGATTGATCCGACTAATGGTTTAAAGACTAATGGGTGCAAATGGGTTTTCAAAAAGAAAACAAAAATGGATGGCAATGTGCATACCTTTAAGGCAAGACTGGTTGCAAAAGGTTTCAAGAAAACACATGGTATAGACTATGATGAAACTTTTTCATCAATTGCTATGCTTAAATCCATTCAGATTCTCCTTACCATTGCTGCATACTATGATTATGAGATTTGGAAAATGAATGTCAAAATAGTGTTTCTTAATGGAAACCTACTTGAGGATGTGTATATGACACAACCTGAGGGTTTTGTTAGTCCTGAGAATTTTGGAAAGGTTTGCAAACTTCAAAGATCCATTTATGGATTGAAGTAAGCATCTCGGAGTTGGAATCTTCGTTTTGATGAAGCAATCAAAGAGTTTGGCTTCATCAAAAAGAAAGATGAGCCTTGTGTTTACAAAAGGTTTGTGGGAGCGCAATAGTCCTTCTAGTGCTATATATTGATAAAATATTACTCATTAGAAATGATATCACTACTCTACAAAATGTTAAATCATGGTTAGAGAATTGTTTCTCAATGAAAGACTTAGGTGAAGCTGCTTATATTCTAGGCATTAAGATCTATAGGGATAGATCTAAGAGGCTTATTGGCCTAAGTCAGAGTATATACATTGACAAGGTATTGAATAGGTTTAGTATGCAAGATTCTAAGAGGGGATTGTTGCCAATGTCACATGAAATTAGTCTCAGCAAGACTCAGTGTCCAATGACACAGGATGAGCGAGACCACATGAATAAGATTCCATATGCTTTTGCTATTGGATCTGTCATGTATGCAATGTTATGTACTCAACCTAATGTCTCATATGCTTTAAGCATCACTAACAGATACCAATCAGATCAAGGTGAAAGTCATTAGATAGCAGTCAAGAATATCCTTAAATATTTGAGAAGAACTAAGGATGCATTCTTATTGTATGGAGGAAAGGAAGATGAGCCTGTTGTAAGTGGTTACATAGATGCCAGCTTCCAGTCCGACAAGGATGACTTTCAATCGCAGTCAGGTTATGTGTTCAATTTGAATGGAGGTGCAGTGAATTGGAGAAGTTCAAAGCAAGACATCGTTGCTAATTCTACAACAGAAGCTGAGTATAAAGCTGCCTCAAAAGCTGCTAAGGAAGTAGTTTGGATCAAAAAGTTTATTACTAGATTGGGTGTTGTTCCAAGTATATCAAATCTAGTAGACTTATATTGTGATAATAATGGGGCTATAGCACAGGCTAAGGAACCTAGACCACATCAGCGATCCAAACACATACTCAGGCATTATCATCTCATTTGAGAAATCATTGAGAGAGGAGACATGAAGATATGTAGAGTACCTACAAATGACAATGTTGCTGATCCACTCACTAAGCCTCTTCCACAGCCTAAGCATGAGAGTCATACTAGGTCAATGGGTATTAGATACAATATTGATTAGGCCTAGTGCAAGTGGGAGATTGTTAGTGATGTGCCCTAGGGCAATTATGTAATGACTATATTTTGACTTCGTTACATTTGCATTGTAATAATAAAGAGGCATTTTCATTATTGTTTTTTATTCTAATTTCATGAATAGTTAATTCTACCTAAGGTCATCAAGTATGTGGCTTGATAGTAAAACTCTTAGGTAAAAATTGAATTATATTCTAAATTATTACTAGTCAGTCATTATTATTGGGATAATAATGAATGAAGACTAATATGAAGTTTGACTGATAATTATGTTTTACAAATCATGTGTATGAGATACTAAGTCAACTCATAGAAACATATTTTAGAAATGATGTATTGGATCGACCCACTATTAGAATACTACATGGATAATTGTCATAAGTGATTCTCATCACAATAGTATTATCCTAGTCCTCTAACCTAAAATCACCATTGTTTCCTATATGACATGTTCTATATTTTGACACATTCTAATATTATCTTTACAGGATGATGGAATAGATTGTTGTTGGATATAGAGTGAATCATGTGAAGAATGTGAGTGATTAAGTAGGAATTTGTCCCTCATTTATTATGAGAAGGATATCTATGGGCCCCTCGATAAGTTAGACTAAAGAAAAATGTATGGCCATACTAGAATGAATTGATAAGGGTTATCAATATTAGTCTACTTACGATTGAGAAATAATATGATTGAATAGTATAAGGATGACACAAACCATACCTTATGTTCAATCAAGGTATCTAGTGACAAAATGACTTTAATACTTATTGAATATTTGGTTATGTCAGATTATTGACATTTGCATAACTAGGGTAATCATAATGTCTTACTAGAGCTGCTTATGATTTGTGGGCCAAAAACAGAATTTCAAGTGCACTACCAACGTTCTGTGAACCTACATGGTTGCACACTTAGAACAAACTAAAAGCAAGTTTTGGGTTTACTGTGTCTAGGTTCAATGAACCTGATAATGTCCAAATTCGATGTACTAGATATGTTTAGGTTTATTAAATCTGACATTGTCTAGATTCTATGAATCAAATTTGAATTACAATTTACCCTAGTTAAAATCTGACTCTTTCTCGAAGTCAATATATATATATCTGTTTTAGGGTTTCTAGCTAAATTTGAAGAGAAAAGGCATTCTCTTATTCTAAAAGGCAAAAACATTAAAACCCTAAAATTAGATAGAGTCATTTAATGCAAGGACAGGGTGCTAGCACACCAATTCAGTTTTTGAGAGAGTCTATTTGTGTGGATAGCTGCAGAGGGTGTTGCTTTAAGTAACAACATTTAAATCCGATCCAGAATGCAAAAACCTCAAGTTAGGGTGTCACCAGAGTGAACCCGCTCTCTTCCTTCTGACAATCTTGCCCCTTTTGTCATCCTGGTAAGATTCTATGACTTTCTTGTCAATCTAATCAAATTGCATGGATCTTAGGAATTAATTTTGATTTTTTGCTACTTATTGGAACCACAAAATCCAACAATATCTTTGTCCAGGACTTTTGTCCCAAGCGGGTGAGGTTCTTCAGGAAAGATTCTATACCGAACTGTGGTTGGAGCTGGTAGGGCTCTCATTCACACGCTAGGTGTTTGGTGGTTCGTCGTCAACATTTCCATCTCTTGCAATGTCGTTTGTTCTATATCTTTTGGACTCAAAGTCATGGGAAGCGTTGTATTTTCTTGTTATTAATTGTTTAATTATTGTAATAAAGGTGATATTGAACTATTTTTCTTTACCATAGCTGTTTAAAGGCTATGAATATTCAAAGGTTTGTAACCTTTTTTTATATCTATGGTCTTCTATTCAATTTATGTATTAAACCATAATTAACCTCTCATTGGTAATTGATTCCTGAAGATTTTATATAGATCCTTGATGGTAGGATTTTATATTCAGAAAAATAAGCCTTTTTATTCATATTTGAACACTTTGGTTTGATCCTTGTCATTTCTTACTCTCTTATCTAGTTTATACACCATCATATAGAGCATTTGAGTGATAGAAAATTCAAACCACAATTCTTGAAACTCCGTTCACAGTCCAAAGAATTACATCAATGGCTGAAGGTTAGTTTCCAGTAAAGCTTCTATATATTTTTATTTTTATTTTTTATTTAGTACAATCTGGTTGTATACATGTTATTTAAAATTTGTTTTATGCTCAAATTCTTTCATTTGGTATTACAGAGTAAATATTATATCTCTGTCTTGATGTTTTGATTTTGTTTAGATAAAGTTTCTCTAAACAAAGTTTCAAACGATGGTTTAAATCTGTAAAAATTATTTTTCATTCATTGTTTGAGAAAAATAAAGTTAGAAATCATTAGAAAATTAAATTTCTAATAATTCTATGATTTGAAACATCAAAAAGGGTGCTAAAATGAGTGAGAATGAGTCAGGTTTTATTCGGGTCTGCAACCAGGTCAAAACTAAGTCAAAATGACCCGGATAAAGGTTAAAGACGACAAAAAACAACATTAAGGGGCCAAAAATGACTTTTTTTTTGCTTTTTGGAAATTGTTATCGTTTTCTTTAGTACAAAAACAACATGTCATTTTTGAATGTTAAAAATGACAGTAGAGGACAAAAACGACATGTCATTTTTGGGTTGAACATTGCACTCGTTTCTTATGAAACAACAGGTCTTTTTTTGCAATTTTTTTGACTTTTTAAGTTAAAAAAATTTGAAAAATTTATTTTTTTGGAGTATTTTATATATTTATTTTGGAATTCTACAAAAATAAATTTTTGGAATTTTTGTAAAATTCAAAATTTTCTCATTTAAATTAGATAAAGTTTTGTCAAATTACTTTTGTGCTAGAATTTATTCACTTCTTACAAATTAAGTATCCTACGCATTTTGCAAAATTTTGTTTGGTGATTAAAATTACAAAAAAATTTGTGATTTACTTAGAAATGCATAAAATATGCTTATTTTGTTGACTTTTCTAAAATAATATTTGTGATTAACATACCAAAATTATAAGTTGAAAATTTTGGTAAATTATTTTAGAAATGCATAGAATTACTTATTGATTAATATTTCTAAAATAAAATAATGTTTATATTAATACTAGATTTTTAAAGATTGATATAATTTGGTGATTTCTTTTAGAAATAATTAATTTTATGCATAATTTATTTTTGTATATATCTTTAAAGTGACATATTGATATATGCATTAGCAAAAATAATTTCTATGCATAAAAATAAATGTCTAGTGATGTATATAATTTTAAATAATTAGAGAGTAGCCCCAGCATCTTTAATTATACAAAATTCTATTAAGTGTTTTTATCGCATATGATAAAAGAACATTAAATTGTGATAAATTATTTATAGTATGATAAATTTTAACCCATATAAATTTTTATTATATTCAATATGATTAGTTAGGATGATGTATCAAATTATTTTTTCTTAATTTACTAATAAGAATTAAGATAAAGGAATGTAATTTAATAGTGTCGTCATACAGATATATGAATCTATTTGAATTAAAATTTAGTCTACAGGCAATTTTTATGTCATTTGATATGTATTTTATTGCATGTATTTACGTTGGTAAAACATGACATATAGCATTATAGCCATAATTTAGTAACACAAGTATGTATGTTTAATTATTCAGCAATACAAACTATGAAGTACTCTAATTGTAAATGTGATATTTCTGAGCATAAGGGTGATAATTATAAGGTGTGGGAAGAGAGAATTCTCCTTCATTTAGGCTGGATGGACATTTATTGTGCTATTTATAAAGATGAACCCCCTGCCATTAGTTGATATTGATTGATATGAAAAATGGGAGCGATCTAATCGCCTTTGTGTTATGTTCATAAAGACAAGAATCTCGGATTAATATGTGATTCACTAGAATAATATGACAATGTGTGAGCTTTAATAAAGGCAATTGATGAGTAGTTTGTATCACTAGGCACAGCTTTGGCAAGCACCTTCGTAATGAAAATTTCATCCATAAAGCTCATCGGAGTTCGTGGTGTGCACAAGCATATCATGCAAATGAGGGATATAGTGGCTCAGCTAAAAATTCTTGAGATTGAGATGTCTAAGACTTTCCTTATGCACTACATGTTGAACACTCTCCTCCAACAATATGGACCTTTCAAAATATCCCACAACACACATAAGAATTAGTGGTCCATCAATGAGTTGATGACCATGCATGTGTGTTCAGGAAGAAGGAAGGTTTGTAATGAAGGCAGGAAAGAGAGTGCATTTGGCAACTCAAGGGGAGAATAAGGGGCCAACCAAGAAGAAGGGAAAAGGCAAATTGTATACACAGGCTGATATCAGGAAGGAATCTATGTGCTTCTTTTGTAAAATGAAAGGGCACGTAAAGAAGGATTGTCCTAAATATCAAGAATAGACGTGAGAAGAAAGGTTCTCAATTATCACTTGTTTGTTTGAATCTAATATGGTTAATGTTGGCCATAACATTTGGTGGATTGACTCTTGTTCTACAATCCATATCACTAATTCCTTGCAGGGGTCGTAAAACTTAAGGAAGCTAATGGGCAGTGAGTAATTCATCTACTCAAGCGATAAGATATGCTCACATATGGAGGCAGTCGAAACATGCAAATTAGTTTTAAGCCGTGGTTTTGTTTCAAAATTGGAAAAGAGATTTTATATTCCAAGTTTTTCGAGGAATCTAATTTCTATTTCAAGGCTTCTATTATTAGGTTTTTCCTTTAATTTTTTGAATGCTATATTCTATTTATATTATAGATCTAAACTTATTGGAAGTGGTATAATGTCAGATTGTCTTTTCAAAATTAATTTACAAAATGAAACTTCTTATACTTCTATGCATGTTCATGATTGTTAAACATGTATGTTCTAAGGAATAAAATGTTGTAATATGTTTTCGGAGACATTTATCAATAAAGAATTTATTTATTATTCATATATCAAATGTTGTCCTCTTTATATTCATATTTGTTAAATGTATGATAAGCAAGCAAAAATCTAAGACTATCGATCTAAACCTTTTAAAATTGGGCATATGATAGATAGATTATGCGAAAGATATGATTCTAAAGGCAACGGTCTAAATCAAAAGATCCGTAATTGTGGGAATAAAGTTGGGCGCTTTATTCATGCTAAGATTGTTATGTTGTCTACAGCCCTAACGAAAAATGGCTTGTCTTGGCCATCAGAGTTAGACTTTGTGAGTAGAAACATTAGTACGTTGTCATAGGTGACGATGTATTGGATTGGGACATAAATCCTAATTGATTTAGATTAATAATTTCTTCTGTGCAAATTAATTCATTTTAGAAAATCATATGTGTTGTATCTTAATCTTGAAATGACCAATGGGCCTGTTATATTATCTTATGTCTTTTGATGTACCAAAGAGTGATATCTTAACTTTGAGATGGTACGCGTGCCTGTATGTTAGAGACATGACTCTTGATAGCGTAGACCAGTTATTCATATGTGTGGAATCCATAGCTCCATTGGTGGAGTCAATGATATTCTCTTATATGCGTTATCCTATAATTGGAAAACTAAAGTGCTTAACAATTTACATGCATAGGTGTAACTGAATGGTATACTGTCTTTAGCTAGTAAGTTTTCCAATGGTGAGATAATGGAATGTAAGATAAAAACAATCGGGAAGATAAGATAGAATTTATCCTTAAGCCGATTATGAATATCCCATGGGGATACGACACATCATGATATGTCATAGATACTTGGCTAATTTGAAGTTTTGTAATTTTATATAGATTGAGAGTGCAACTCGAAGCTTTTAATGGAGTAACGTTAGAGTTGATAATTATAAAATGTGTATTTGGGATATTATATTTTATAATTATCAGAGCTTGAACTATATAGGCCCATCAGATCCCTTTTGCTAGCTCATAATAAATCCTATAATAATATAGCATGCTTTTTTAATGAACTGGTGACTTATGTTAAATTATTAGATTGGCTAAAATTCAATAGTATTATATAATTCATGTATGTTTATCGGTTGAATTGATTTTGTAAATTAATTCAAGATAAACTTGTCGAATTATCAGGAATATTTATTTTCCTTGAGATTATCCAAATATGACTGTTTTAATCAAATAACTTCTCTATTGGGTTATTTAAATTAAACTGAGGTCTATCCAAAGAATCTTGGGTAGGAAAGAAAAGATTTTCAAGGACCAGATTATCGCAAGTTCGGCAGGCCGATTCATTAGTTCAACTATCGATGGAGTAAGTTTGGTAGCCTGATCTATTAGTTCGGTGTGCCGATCTAACGATTACCTGATCACACGTTTTAGACGTGATTTTATTAGAAGTTGATCCAATTTGAATTTTTGAGGCCTTATTTGATAATAACCAACCCTGGGTCTCACTACTATAAATAGGGGGTGAGTTTTCTTAGTTATTTAGATCAATTGAGAAGTTAAGAGTGAATACTCTAATATTAGATACTTTGAAACTCCCTAAGGGCTATTGTTCACAGTCACGAACCTTGGCTCCAGGTCTTCTCAATTGGTTGGAAAGAGAGTCACCAGTAGAAGAGTTATACGAGTTTTGCCCACACATATTCTGATCGTGGACAAAGAATAGCAAAGAAGACTAGTTGGTTGAGGCTTTTCTGGAACGCTTTCCTCTTCACTGATTACAAGAGCTCTTCGGCATGTAAAGGTTAGTAAGATCTGTAATTAATTTATGTATATAGCATGTCAAACTTGTGTTTTAGAAAATACTCTGATTTAAAATTTTTAAAATTCCACTATGTACTCGTTTTCCTATAATTGGTTTCAGAGCCATGGTTTTTACGTAAATTTATAAAGTTTCTAGCCATGTTATATATATAAATTATGTGATCTTGATTTCTCCTGTACTTGAATTTAATTTTTTAGAGAGTTGGCACTCTAGGGTTTTTATATATTTATATGTTCTCATGAGATTATATGATGAATGCTTATTAATTAATTATGGTTTATTAAATTATTATTTAATTATTTGTTAATTAATTAATTTATGCCGGTTATGGTTCCTTAGAGGTTAGAATGTGTTTCTAGGTTTTTCATGCAATTAGATGGTGGTCTATTATCACCGTCTAAGAATTATTATTTAATTTTAAATTTGTAAAAATTTTGTAATTAAATAATTATTCAGAGTAAAGACGTATCTAGAAGACGAATAATAGCGATTCTATTTTTTTTCCTGAGTCTCTAAATATTTATGTTTTTGAATTGTTGAAAATAAAATTGAGTGTAAAAACCGTTTTTCTAGAAAACGTGAATTCTGCTTAATTGGCAGGCTGAACCCAAGGATGGGAAGATGGTTTTTCTACTGTTCTATATAGATGACATTCTACTAATTGGCAATGACGTTGAGGCATTGTCATCGGTCAAATTATGGTTGACCGAGCTGTTTGACATGAAAGACTTGAGTGAAACTAATTATGTTCTCGGTATCCAGATCTTTCAAGATTGGAAGAACAGAATGATAGCTTTGTCACAAGCAATTTACATAAATAAAATTCTCAAGAGGTTTGCAATGTAGGATTCTAAGAAAGGTGGGCAACCATCTAGGTCTGGAATTACTCTCTCTAAGAAAGACTCGCCAAAGTTTGATGAAGAAAGAGAATACATGAAGAATGTGCCTTATGCTTTGGCCATGAATAGTCTCATGTATGCCATGCTTTGCATATGACTGAATATTTGTTATGTGGTTGAGATAGTAAGTCAGTTTCAACCGAATCCAGGAACGAACCACCGGGTTATGGCCAAGCACATTTTCAAGTACCTGAGAAGGACTCAAGGATATATGCTTGTATGTTCGTTAAGGATTTAACATCTTTAGGATACACTGACACAAATTTTCAATCTTGTCTGGATTCTAGGAGATCGACTTCTAGTTTTGTGTTTACTCTAAGCGGTGGTGCCATTGTTGGAGAAGTGTCAAGCAAGATTGTACTCAAATTCAATGATGGAAGCTGAATATGTGGCAACTAGGGATGCTTTGAAAGAAGCAGTATGGCTCTACAAGTTCCTTAGGGATCTTAAGGTAGTACATGGTATGGAGAAGGCGATATCACTGTATTGTGATAACACTGTAGTGATAGCTAATGCTAAGGAACCAAGATTTCACAAAAAGAGTAAGCATATTTATCGAAAGTATCATGTGATAAAGGACTTCGTTGAGGGCGGGCATGTTGCTGTATGCAAAATAGCATTTGAGGATAATTTAGCTGATCTATTCATAAAGACACTAACTACAAGGGTCGTTTTCGAGAGGCATGTGGAAGCTATGGGGATGCTTGATATGTCGTATTTACTCACTTAGTGTAAGGGGGAAATTGTTAGACATGTATGCCCTTAGGAGTAAAATATTGTAATATGTTTTTAGAGACATTTTATCAGTAAAGAATTTATTTATTATTCATATATCAAGCGTCGTCCTCTTTACGTTCATATTTATTGAATGTATGATAAACAAATAAAAGTCTAAGACTGTCGGTTTAAACCTTTTAGAATCAAGCATATGATGGATAGATTATGCGGAAGACATGATTCTAAAGGTGATAGTCTAAATCATAAGATCCGCAATAGAGGGGATAAAGTTGGGTGCTTTATTCATGCTAAGATTGTTATGTTATCTACATTCCTAACAGAAGATGACTTGTCTTAACCATTGGAGTTAGACTCCGTGAGTAGAAACATTAGTACATTGTCATAGGTGATGATGTATTGGATCGGGACATAAAGTTGAATTGATTTATATTAATTATTCTATTAGTGCAAATCAATTCACTTTAGACAATCATATGTGTTGTATCTTAATCTTAAAATGACTAATGGGCTCGTTATCTTGTCTTATGTCTTTTGATATACCAAAGGGTGATACTGGTATGTTGGAGACATGACTCTTGGTAGCGTAGACCTGTTATTCATAGGTATGAAATCCATAGCTCCATTGGTGGAGTCAATGATATGCTCTTATATGCGTTATCCTATAATTGAAAAACTAAAGCACTCAACCATTTGGTTGCATAGGTGTAACCAAATAGTATACTGTCTTTAAATAGTAAGTTTTCCAATGGTGAGATAATTGAACTTAAGATAAAAATAATTGGGAAGATAAGATAGAATTTATCCTTACGCCAATTATAAATATCCTATGGGGATATGACACATCATGATATGTCATGGATACTTGGCTAATTTGAAGCGTCGTAATGTTATATAGTTTGAGAGCGTAGCTTTAAGCTTTTAGTGGAGTAGCGTTAGAGTTGACAATTATAAAATATGTATCTTGGATATTATATGTTATAATTATCGAAGCTTGAACTATATAGGCCCATCAGGTCCCCTTTGCGAGCTCATAATAAATCTTGTAACGATACGACGTGCTTTTTAATAAATTAGTGACTTATGTTAAATTATTAGATTGGCTAAAATTTGATAGGATCAAATAATTCATGTCTATTTATTGATTGATTTGATTTTGTAAATTAATTCAAGATAAACTTATTAAATTATCAAAAATATTTATTTTCCTTGACATTATCAAGATATGACTGTTTTAATTAGATAACTTATCTATTGGGTTATTTGAATCAAAATTGAGGTTCTATCCAACAAATCTTAGGTGGGAAATAAGAGATTCGCAAGGATCTAATTATCGCAAGTTCGATAGGCTGATCCATTAGCTTGGCCTGCAGATAGAGTAAGTTTAGTAGGCTGATTCGTTAATTCGACCTGCTGATCTAACAATTATCTGATCACATGTTTCAGACATGATTTTATCAGAAGTTGATCTAGATTTAAATTTTTGAGGCCTTATCTGATAATAATCAACCCTAGGTCCGACTACGATAAGTAGGGGTTGAGTTTTGCAAAGTTATTTAGATCAATTGTGAAGTTAAAAGTAAGTACTCTAGTATTAGATACTCTGAAACTCCTTGGGGCTATTGTTCACAATCACGAACCTTGGCTCAAGGTCTTCTCAATTGGTTGAAGGAGAGTCATCGGTGGAAGAGCTGTACGAGTTATGCCCACACATATTCCGATTGTGGATAGAGAATAGCTAAGAAGACCAGTTGGTTAAGGCTTTTCTAGATCGCCTTTCTCTTCACTGATTACAGGAGCTCTTTGACATATAAAGTTTAGTAAGTTCTATGATTAATTTATGTATATAGCATGTCAAACTTGTGTTTTAGAAAATACTCTGATTTAAAAATTTTAAAATTCCACTACATACTTGTTTTTCCAACAATGATGATGTTGGCATTAAGAGATGTGTTATGAATGAATAATCCTCTATATTATGCCATCGTAGATCAAGTCATATCAATATTGAAAGAATAAAGAGATTAGTGAATAATGGAGTACTTTATACTCTTAATTTTACTAACCTTGACACTAGTGTAGACTACATAAAGGGAAAGTAGGCCAATATGTCAAAGAAAGGTGCCAAGAGGAGTTTAGACATATTGGAGATCATACATACAGATATTTGTTTTTTGGACATGGACGCGTATGGTCAAAAGTATTTCATTGCTTTTATTAATGATTACTCACAATATACGTATCTCTATTTGCTTCATAATAAGAATGAAACTTTAGATGCCTTTAAGGTGTTTAAGGCAGAAGTAAAGAAACAATGCAAAAAGCAAATAAAGATAGTGAGTCTGATAGAGGTAGTGAAGACAATGGTAGATACACCAGAGATGGACAAGCACTTGGTCCATGTGCTAAGTTTCTTCAAGAACATGGGATTGTCGCCCAATACACTTGTCTGGTTCTACAGACCAGAATGGTGTGGCGGAAAGAAGAAATCAAACATTGTTGGATATGGCACAGAGTATGCTTAGCAACTCCAAGCTTCCTAAGTCCTTGTGGACTGAGGCTCTCAAGACGGCTACATATATATTAAACCGAGTTCCAATCAAGGTTGTCTTAAAGACACCATTCGAGTTATGAAAAGGTTGGAAACCAAGTTTATGGCATCTACACATTTAGGGATGCCTGTCTGAAGTGAGAGTTTATAATCCACAAGAGAAGAAGCTAGACCGAAGGACTATAAGTGGATACTTTATTGGTTATGCTAAATAGTCCAAGGGATATGGATTTTATTGTCTATCATATATTACTAGGTTTGTGGAGTTAAGGAATGCAAAATTTTCTGAGAATGACTTGATCAATGGGAGCAATTGATCCTAGAACACTGTTATTGAGAAAGATCATGTAGATGTCCAACCTTCCACATCATTTGATAGAGTGATTTTTGTACAAACATGCCTATAGTTCAAATGCGTAATGAACAACAACCAGTCGTTCATGTTCCATAAACTGTTGATCAAGAAGTAGTAGATCCAAATGAATAACATATATAAGAACTTGTTAAACAGCCTATTGAACAACATACTCTCAAGAGAATATTGAACGAACATGAAGGAGATCTACTAAAGTAAAGCGATCGGTGATTCCTAGTGATTATATTGTCTATCTACAAGAGTTTGACTACAACATTAGAATAAAAAGTGATCCAGAAATGTTTTCACAAGCCATGAGTTGTAAGGAATCAAACTTATGGTATGATGCCATAAAAGATGGGATGAACTCTATATCATCTAATTGATTTTGGGATCTTGCCAAGTTGCCTAATGGTGTAAAGCCATTGGTTGCACATGGATGTTCAAAACAAAGAAAGACTTATTAAGAAACTTTGAAAGATATAAGACAAGACTCGTTGCTAAAGGGTTCACTCAGAGAGAGATATAGATTACATGGAGACCTTATCTCCTATATCTAAGAAGGACTCCCTTAGTGTGATTATTTCTTTAGTTGCCCATTTTGATTTTGAGTTACATCAAATGGATGTGAAAACAACATTCCTCAATAGTATTCTAGAGGAAGAGGTTTACATGAAACAACCGAAAGGATTCTCCTCTAGTGATGGTGAGCAATTGGTGTACATGCTCAAAAAATCCATATAGATTGAAACAAGCCTCCCTTCAATGGTATTTAAAATTCCACGATGTTATCACTTTACTTAGTTTTGAAGAGAATATCATGGATCAATGTATATACTAGAAGGCCAGTGGAGGCAAAATCTATTTTCTTGTCTTATATATGAATGATATCCTCCTTGCAACCAATGATAAAGGGTTACTATATGAGGTGAAACAATTTCTTTCTAAGAAATTCAATATGAAGGATATGGGTGAGGCATCTTATGTTATTGGCTTTAAGATTCATAGAGATAGATCACGGTGTATTCTAGGGCTGTCACAGGAAATCTATATCAATAAAATTTTAGAAAGATTCTGGATGAATGATTGTTCACTTAGTATAGCACCAATTGTAAAGGATGACAAGTTTAGTTTAAACTAATGCCCAAGGAATGATTTAGAGAAAAATCAGATGAGCAACATTCCTTATACTTCAGCTGTTGGAAACTTTATGTATGCTCAGGTTAATATAAGACCTGATATTGCATTTGCTGTGTGAATGTCGGGCAAGTATCAGAGTAATCCAGGCATTGACCACTAGAGGGCTGCAAAGAAAGTGATGAGGTATCTTTAAAGTATAAAAAATTACATGCTTATGTATAGATGAACCGACAATCTAGAAGTGATAATCCAATCTGATTTAGACTTTGCTGGCTATATTGATTCAAGGAAATCAGCATCTGGTTATGTTTTTATGTTGGCTAGAGGAGCTATATACTAGAGGAGTGGAAAGCAAACATTGGTTGTGTCACTATGGAGGCAGAGTTCGTTTCATATTTTGAGGCTACTTCACATGGTGTGTGGTTGAAGAGTTTCATGTCAGGCTTTAGAATTATAGATTCTATGTCTAGGCTATTAAGAATATATTGTGACAATTCAGCTGCTGTCTTTATGGCTGAGAATAATAAGAGTGACAGTCGAAATAAACACATCGACATTAAGTACTTAGCCATAAGGGAATGCATTAAGGAAAATAAAGTGGTCGTAGAGCATATAAGCACTGAATTGATGATAGTAGATCCTTTGACAAAAAGAATGCCACGAAAGTCATTTAAGGATTATGTAGTTTAGATAGGACTTGGTTCCATAATGTAATTTGTAGTTTTAATGAAATTCTTATTCTGTTGTGATGTTTCCTCATTTTTGATTCGCGATTATAGTTTAGAGAAAAATTCGTATTTAACAGGTTTGAGAATAAACATAGGGCTTATTCATAAAGTTGAGTTACCATATAAAGAAAAAAGTATGACAAACATTACATTGTAATACATGGAAGATAATACTCACATTTAGAGAAACTATCCCCATGATTCACGTATTTATTATCTTAAAAGTTTGGATTTAATGAGTTTTAGGATAAATATGTAAACCAAGTGGGAGAATAAATGGTTTTTTCTTTACTATAGCTGTTTAAAGGCTATGAATAGTCAAAGGTTTGTAATCGTTTTTTTATATTTATGGTCTCATATTCAATTTACGCATCAAACCATAATTAACCTCTTTTTGGTAACTTATTTATGAAGGCTTTATATAGATCCTTGATGGGAGGATTTTATATTTAGAAAAACAAGCCTTCTTGTTCATGTGTTGAACACTTTGGTTTGGTCCCTATCACCTCTCACTCTCTTATCCAGTTCATACACCATCGTATAGAGCATTGAGTGATAGAAGATTCAAACCACAATTCTTGAAACTCAGTTCGCAGTCCAAACAATTGCATCAATGGCTGAAGGTTAGTTTCTAATAAAGTTTTTGCATATTTTATTTTTTTATTTAGTGCAATCCAGTTATATGCACATTATTTAGAATTTGGTTTATGTTCAAATTCTTTCAGATAGTACTTCCATATTTTGTACATATTTGTCTTTTTTTGTGTTTCTAATTTTTCTCTAAAATAACACATGTGGTCACACTATGAGCAAAATAAATCCCAAAGAGCATGAAAAAGAGAACCAAGGTAGGGTAGCCGCCAGCACATGGAATGCCCCTCTACAAAAGAGCCTTCATAATCAAACACACATCATTAAATGCTCTCCATATAAAAGCCTTCACTTTCGCCAGATGATTAGCTAGGGAAAGAAGATGACTCCATAAATTTAGCCTCTAAATCTAATTCGTATTCCAAGTGCATTTTATAATTGCTTTTAGGATTATAGTGCTACATGCTAGTGAATTCTCAAACCAGCTCCTACTAAGAGGGATGTGAAAATAACATCAAAATGATTAAGAGAAACAATTTCCTACTATCAACATCCCAAGAAAAGTTCAAAATAAGGTTTGGATTTGGATACTACCAAGCCTCCTCACCCACCATTCGCGTGATAAGATGAAAAAGTGGATGGGGCAGTCCAAGGACAATCACCCAAGGTGCACAATGAGAATGGTTGTAAATTACATTCATAAAAATGAGTTAATCATAATATCTACAAAACCCTATAATTGTGATTAGAGATAAATATGGAGATCGAAATTATATCAAAGACATAACCATTGATGCCAAACATTTGTCAACAAAGAAGAGTACAATTCCCATTAACCAAAGCAATTTTCATGTGTTAAATGATAAATTAGTATACAAAAAATAATAAATAATATACATATTTTTATAGTGGTTCACATAAGGAATAATTCAAAGTGGCATGGTTTAAAGGAGAGCCTTTCACTCCAATTCTTCTTTCGATCCTCTAATTTCTCCAACCAAACAATGGATGGATTGATATTCTCCTCCCACTCTCTCCCTCCATTTAAACATAATGTAAATTGAGAATTATAAGTTTGGGACATGGAGGAGTTTTCACCATGAAATCCTAAGAGTACAAGCATAATTGCCATTTTTGTCAAGAATATTGTGGACTTAAAGCTTTTTGTACAGCTTATCCCCTATTTATAGCCTGTTAGTTTTATAGTTTTATGGACTTAAAGCTTTTTTTTACAGTTTATCCCCTATTTATAGCCTGTTAGTTTGATAGTTATAATAAATAAATTAAATGAGAGAATTATCTAATTTCCGTATTTGAAGTTAACTTATAATCTAATTTTTCTAGTCAACTAGGCTTTTACAAATGTTGTAATTACAAATCCTTATCAAATTGTTGACGTCCATTAAAAAAAGTAAAAAGATTTTGGGAAATTGGGCTGGGTAGCTTTTTTAATGGACTCTTTAAAATAAATGACCATAACATTTTAAAATTAGACAAATGACCATTTATCAATAATAAACTTTAATAAACTTGACAGTTTATCAGTATTAACTCAATTTTTATTAATGATAAGCTCGACAAATTTATCAGAATTTATAAATAATAAATAACCATATGCCTAATTTAGAAAAGTTTTGATCATTTATTTTAAAAGCACTTTTAAAAAAGCTATTCACCTCTATAGCCCAAAGATTTTTTTAATGGATATATGGGTATCCATTCCTTTTATTTTTATAAGGTGATTTGTTTGCCCAACTAAAGGGAGGTAGTGGAATCTAAGTGAACCAAACCACAAAACAAATCCATTTCTAGTTGCTTTGGAATTTTTCAAACCAAACCAACTATTCAAGTCAACTAATCAAAACTAAACCAAACATATTACAATGCTTTGGTTTGATATTTATGTTTGACAACATATAACAATTAGGATTGCAATCTATAATCTCTAAGTAGATATTTATCATTTTTTTATTCATAAATATTCATAGCAAAAAATTGAGCATCCGTCAGTCATTATTCTCGCGCAAATTAAAATAAAAAGTCTATAACCAAAATAAAACTAAACAACCATATCAAATATTCAAATTTAGAGTATCAAAAAACCAAAATCAATAATAAACCAATCTCATTTCAAATGATTTTTTTTACCTAAAAGTTGATTGGTTTTATCTTTATTTTGTGGAAATAAACCACCTTAAACAAAACCAACCTAATCATTTTTTTAAGAAAACTTTGAACCAAACCAAACATATTTTAAATTAATTATGGTTTAGGTGTTATTTTGGTAAAGCTTTAGAAGAATTCATATCGAATCTCATATTTGAAGGTATTAATTGTAATTACCAAAAATGCACCCATTGAAAAATAACAAAACCGAAGAAAAACTTGTAATGAATACCATTGGGGTTTTTTGAGCTTTTGATTCCCATATTTCTTAACGTTTGGGACTTGACTCTCCATCTTGAAGTTTTGGATAGTTGGATTTCTAATCCAATTTTCTTAGCACCTAGGTCCACAGTATTAAAATTTTGAACAATTGGTTTACCAAACTCCCATTGTTTTGGCACTTGAATTCATATTTTGATAACTAAATCCTCAAAACTACCATAAGCTTGTTATCTTTGACACTGATTTTTTTTATTCCTTTTCTTTTTCTTTTTCCTTTTTCTTTTTCTAAGTCATGATGATAACTTAAGTACTTATCTTTAAGGTTATTTCTTATAGGTGGGAGAAAAAAATTAAAAGAGAAAGTGGTAATTTTATGCAATGAAATAAAAAGTGAAACAAAAGAATATAGTGGAAAAGAGAAAAATAAAATTAACTATTCTAATTTGTCTAATTTGGAGGGATCAAAATTAATTAGAATATTATATCTGTAGAGGATCATGAATTTCTCACGATATTAAATAACTATAAATCTAACCTATTACATATTAATCTTCTTATCTTTTTCCTTTAAAGGTTTCACTTTTATTTTATTATCAACTTTTATTTCATATTAGTAAATAGAAAGTAAAAAGAATAAATTTATACGCTTATAAAATTTAAAAATAATAAAATAATTATTTTAAACCTAAACATTAATCATAGATATTATTTACGAAGTTTGGGAAATCTTACGAACCCAAACCCGAGAAGTAGCGTGGCTGTTTAATTAAAATAATTAAACAGGTTTAACAAAACATGCCAAATATTTTATTAATAATTTAAGGAAAATATTTTAGGTAATTTATAAAAATGTAGTAATTTTAAACATTTGTGAATTATTACCAACTATTAAAATTTAGTAAGTAAAATTTACTAAAGAACCTCAAAAAAAAAAAAATAAAATTAAAGTTCTGAAGTTTGTTGAAATCAATTTGGGCATCACCAAACCCCACATGGTGCACACAAAGTACAGATATGTAAAAAAAATACAAACCATAATCCAACAGAATATAATCAAAGCACATGATTAATGTCCCATTATTACATGCCTTGGTAATAAAACAAATAAACTAAACAACTCACGGTTTGCAAGAGAACAATAGCAACACCCTACTCAGTAGTGTAATGAGATCCACGTAGAGGGAGAATTCTCAACAAAATAGTAGAATCATGAGCGAAAGACTCAGTAGACTTAGGTTTCAAAATCATCATTTATAAAATAAAATAAATGAATTTAAATACAATTTCAGATGAATAATAAATGATTAAACAATTCATACTTACCTTTCACCCTCTATAATTATCAAAATTCATTATAAGTAATTAATCAAATTTATGCTTACCATTCATCATGTGTGATTATCTTGGATCATACATCATTATTTTTTATGTGCAAAGCCTACTAAGCCATTGCCATAGTGGCCTAGTTGGGTTTCGGGACCTACCCCAAAGTCATTCTCTATATAACCTGATCTCTGTGTGTATGGCATCATGCATAAGCTTTCGAGACCTACTTCTAAGGTCACTCTGTATGATCCGATCTCTATATTTGGTATCATTAGCTTAATAATCAATCCAAATGAGGATTCTTAGTCCGCTTGATGTTTTGTATCATATAATCATTCCATTTAGTTAGTGTACTTTTACCAAAGTATCATTTTATATTTATTATCATTCATTCATCATCACTCATTCATTATCATACATTTATTAACAATCATTCATTATCATTCACACATTATCATACATTCATTCTTATTCGTAACCAATATCCCTTGGAAATAAAATATACATATACTATTCAATTCTTAAAAACATTTTAAGCATGTAGGATATGGCCAAAACGCTATTAAAATCATGGCTATCCAAGAAAAGGGTATAGAGTCCCATCTCGTTATCTATCACCCTTCACGCCTACACCGAAATCCAGTGCACTAAACATTAGTTCCTTGGTACAGCAAACAACCCTTTGTGTAGACTAAATACATTAGTGTTTAATCGTTGACATCTTTCATTGGTATGCTATTCATGGTTCCTTAGGGTGCCATTTCTAATCATTTATCCCATTTACTCTCATCATAATTAAAAATATTTTAGAAACATATTTGGAATAATTTTGATATTGTGAAATGAGTAAAAATACACTTAAAAATCATTTTGGAACAAGTGGGGCTCGGGTGGCCTAAAACCAACCTTCTTGGAGTAGTGCGATAAACCACGTATAATGTATCGTAGTCGACTGCATGTTCGTGTTGGCTCAGTCGACTGCATTATAGATACCACAGTTGACCGCGTTGTCGTGACCAGTGTGCTTTGGTTCGAGCACCCAAGTTTCAAACCATGTTTAAATCATTCAACACCTGTTCTAATGCATATAAAACATGTTCAAATAATCCATAAACATGAAATGAGACATATAAACGTGATCTTATCCACATGCAGCATCATCTCATCATTTTTAATGCATTTTTACATATAATTGCGAAAATGTACCAAAAATGTAAAAACTAGTTTTGGTTCAGTCTTAATCCAAATAAAATACAAATTCATGTTTGTAATCATCACACAACCTCAGATTAATTGTTATTTATGACTATCTTAACTAGGATCATAACATGCAAGGTAGATTTTTTGTAAATTAAGCTTAAAATGAAACTGTTTAGTAGAAGCCATTTCTTAGTCATTTTTAACACAGATTTGATCATGTAATTTCAATGTTAAAGGCTTCAAATCATACATTTAGTTTGTTAAGGACATCTCTTACATCAGATGAAGAGTTTGGCATAGCTTGGAAGCTTCAAATTCAAGGTTCCAGCTCTTGTTCTTGGCTAGAATAGAACAGTTGTGTTCTTATGTCTTTGAAACAAAGATGCATGGGTAAACCTGAGTGTTTTGAAGCAATGTGTCTTGTGTATTTTGGTTACACTGAGAAAGGAAGAGAGTCAGTGATGATGCGAAATGGTGAGAGGGAGAGTGGGGTGATAATTGAGCTAAAGCTTGCAAAAGAGAGCAAGTGTGATTGAGTTGCTTACAAACAAGGGAGAAACATGGTTCAAGAAGAGTGAGAGAGCAGAAGTGATGAACTTTGAATGTATTTTGCATTCTCTAAATTAGAACTTAGAGATGGTTTCAAGCAAAACCACGTCAAGTACATAGTTTTTGTTAAGGCAAGTTTCAAGACTGTCTACCTTTCACGTGGCTTTGTCAGTGTGTAATGGGCAAGATCTATTGGTCATTTTGGAATCTATTTTGTAATCTCTTTTTAAAGAATAAAGTAAAATACCACAATTTGTTAAAAACAATTTAACAAATTATAAAATTAAGACAAATCAACAAAACAATCAAACGCAATTAAATGAGAAAATGACACAAAAATGATTAATTAGGATAAACTTATAGTTAGGCATACTAATACAACATATTTGCATTCTAATCATGTTTAATAAATTTTGGACATTATAACTTTCCTCCCCTAAAGGAATTTCGTCTTCGAAATTGGAACACATCTCAAAAGCAAAACAAGTGCAGTAACCATTCTTGCATTGTCGATTCCAATCTTCACGTCAAGCCTTATTTGTCATGACTTGAGACCCGCGACAAAGATAAATTGAAATAAATTAAGATAAATGAGATCAATTAAACTAAACAACTAATTAAACAAAATGAATACATAAATAAAATACTCAACCAAAATGAGTCTCATCAGTAATCATCGTTGATACGAACCCCATCAAGAACTGACGCGACCCTAACCAAAATTGGTCTCCAAGATCAAAATTTCAAATCGGTTTTGTATGAAACCGCGACCCAATGCCCAACAAGAAGCACGAACCTTGGTATGTGAGGACGCCACAATCAGCTATGGACGGACTGATTGATAAGTCTATGAACGCCACGGAATTTTTTGATAAGTTTAAATAGTTCTTTTAGGAACCAAAGAGAATTAAACCTCAAATTGTGTGTAAAAACTGATTGCCATTGAATGAAATTTGTTACAATATATAGTAGTTTCTCCTTTGCGAATTTTTAGCTCCTACTTGCCCATGGAATTTTGGGCAAATCAATTACCAACCAAAAAAACGCCCAATTTAAAGCTAATAAGGTAAGTTCCCTAAATGGCTTAAAAGCCTTACAATAATATGGAATAAAAACCGCATGTTTCTAAAAAAAGGAAACTAGACAATAAATAGATAAATAGCTTACTCTTCTTGCCACTTGTCGCCTCAAATTGGGAAAGTAACTGAAATGGAAAGTAGCTTGATTTTTTTGCAGCCATATGATTACTCGGTCCCTTCTAGAACTTGAATCACGCATTTGTTGGTCTGGATGTCACATGCAATTCCCTCAATGGGCCTCCATGCGATAGCTTGAGCCCAAGATGCTTGAATCAGCCCAATAAGCATTTCTTTGAACTTCTTCGCATGAGCTCTTGTAACCGGACCAATGGGAACTTGAATTGGATCTAAATATGTCTCATCCCACGTGCTCTTGTTTGAGCTACCGATGTCCTCATCATTCCCCTCCTCTTGAGAAGGATTTGTCCTCAAATCATCACCTGCATCAAAAGGACTTAGATCAGAAACATTAAAGGTGGCGCTTACACCATACTCACCTGGCAAGTCTAACTTGTACGCATTATCATTGATCCTTTCAAGTATTTGAAAAGGACCATCACCTCTAGGCAACAACTTGGACTTCCTTTGTTTTGGAAACCGTTCCTTGCGTAAGTGCAACCACACCCAATCGTCGGGCTTGAAGACGAGCTTGTGACGCCCTTTGTTGGCTTGTTTAGCATATTGCTTAGTCCTTCGCTTGATGTTGAGTCTTGCCTTCTCGTGTATCTGCTTAACAAGGTCAGCTTTTCTTTTTCCATCTAAATTCACACGCTCAGACAAAGGTAATGGCATTAAATCCAAAGGAGTTAAAGGATTAAAACCATAAACAATTTTAAACGATGAAAATTGAGTAGCAGAATGAACAGATCGATTATAAGCAAACTCAACATATGGTAAACACTCCTCCCAAGTTTTGATGTTCTTTTTAATGACAGCCCGCAACAAAGTTGACAAGGTTCTATTCACAACTTCTGTTTGACCATCGGTTTGAGGGTGACAAGTTATCGAAAACAATAGCTTAGTCCCTAACTTAGCCCACAAAGTCTTCCAAAAGTAGCTTAAGAACTTTGCATCCCTATCAGAAACAATTGTCCTAGGCATACCATGAAGTCTCACAATTTCCCTAAAGAACAAATCAGCAACATTGGAAGCATCATCTGTCTTGTGGCATGAAAAAAAATGTGCCATCTTGGAAAACTTATCTACGACCACAAATATCAAGTCTTTTCCCCATTTAGACCTAGGCAAACCTAACACAAAATCCATCAAAATATCAGTCCAAGGGTTCACTAGGTATTGGTAAAGGGGTGTATAAACTGTGGGGCTGCACTCTTGATTTAGCCTGCCTACAAGTTACACATCTACCACAAAGCCTCTTAACATCTCGTTTCATATGTGGCCAATAGAAGTGTTCTTGCAACACCGCTAAAGTTTTCATCACTCCAAAATGTCCCATCAATCCTCTCCCATGGGATTCTCTCACTAGCAAATCTCTTAATGAACAATTAGGCACACACAATTTATTCTCCCGAAACAAGTATCCCTTATGCCTAAAGTACTTACCACTAGCAAATTTCTCGCAAGCTTGATACTCAGTGCTAAAGTCACGGTCATCAGAATATAACTCTTTAATATGTTCAAAACCCAGTAGTTTAGCATTAAGAGTTGAGATTAAGACATACCTACGAGAAAGCGCATCGGCAACGACGTTTTCTTTACCTTGCTTATAGCGAATGACATACGGAAACGTCTCTATAAACTCCACCCAACGAGCATGCCTCTTGTTAAGCTTGTGTTGGCCCTTCAAGTGTTTCAAGGATTCATGATCGGTGTGAATCATGAACTCCTTAGGCCATAGGTAGTGCTGCCACATCTCTAGTGCTCGTACCAATGCATACAACTCCTTATCATAAGTTGGGTAATTAAGAGTTGCCCCGTTCAGTTTCTCACTAAAATGTGCTATTGGTCTCCCTTCCTGCATTAAAACAGCGCCAATTCCAACACCTGAATCATCACATTCAATCTCAAAAGTTTTGGAAAAATTAGGTAAAGATAGCAATGGAGCATTAGTCAACTTCTTCTTGATTAACTGAAATGCCTTTTCTTGCTCTTCTCCCCATCTAAACCCAATGTTCTTCTTGATTACTTCAGTCAGTGGTGCAGCTATTGTACTGAAATCTTTCACAAACCACCGGTAGAAACTAGCAAGTCCATGAAAACTCCGTACATTTCCCACACTTGTTGGACTCGGCCACTCTTGGATGGCTCGCACCTTTTCTTCATCAACCTGTATACCTTGAGCACTAACAACAAAACCAAGAAACACAAGCTTATCTATGCAAAAGGTACACTTTTTGAGGTTAGCATACAATTTCTCCTTTCTAAGCACATCCAAAACAGATTTTAAATGCGCTACATGTTGGTCCACATCTTTACTATAAATGAGTATATCATCAAAATACACAACAACAAACTTGCCAATAAATGCACGTAATACATGATTCATTAAACGCATAAATGTACTTGGAGCATTAGTTAAACCAAATGGCATTACTAACCACTCATACAGACCATATTTTGTTTTAAAGGCAGTTTTCCATTCATCACCCTCTTTCATGCGTATTTGATGGTATCCACTTTTTAAATCAATTTTTGAGAACACAAAAGCACCATGCAATTCATCCAACATATCATCTAAACGAGGAATAGGATGGCGATACTTTACCGTGATATTGTTAATGGCTCTGCAATCTACGCACATCCTCCATGTCCCATCCTTCTTAGGCACTAGTAAGACTGGAACGGCGCACGGGCTCATACTTTCTCTCACGTACCCCTTTGTCATCAACTCACTGACCTGCCTTTGAAGCTCCTTTGTCTCCTCAGGGTTGCTTCTATAAGCCGGTCGGTTTGGAATGGAAGCACCAGGTACAAAATCAATCTGATGTTCTATTCCCCGAATTGGTGGCAAACCATCAGGCACCTCATCCGAAAATACATCCTCAAATTCCTGCAACAGAGAAACAACAGAACAAGGCAATGCAGGGTCAATTTCGTTAGTGTTTAAAAACGCCTCTTTGTACAAAAGTACAATCATTGGCTTATTTGAAAATAATGCTCTTTTAATCTCACTACCTCTTGCATAGAAGTTTTTTTTTTCTCTCTGCTTTGCTCTTTTTGCTCTCCTTTTTCTCGGCCATCTCTTCTTTTTTCCTCTCATTGGCCGAACTCTCTCTCTGCACTCCCACTCCTGATTTTTCTCCACTCATCATTTTTCTTTTATCATTTTCTCTCTGTAAGCTCACTTGGTCTTCATGGACCTGTTTTGGTGTTAACGGAACAAGAGTGATCGTTTTTTTATTGTGAACAAATGAGTACTTGTTGGTGAAACCATCATGTTTAACTCGCCGATCAAATTGCCATGGTCTGCCTAATAATAAGTGCCCAGCTTGCATCGGAACCACATCACACAAAACTTCATCTTCATATCTTCCAATGCGAAAAGAAACTAACACTTGCTTATGCACCTTTACCTCACCACTATCATTTAACCATTGCAATTTATAAGGTCGAGGATGCTTACTTGTTGGTAGCCCTAACTTCTCTACCATGGTTGTGCTAGCAACGTTTGTACAACTCCCACCATCAATAATCACACTACATACCTTGTTTTGGACATGGCACCTAGTATGAAAGATGTTTTCCCATTGCACCTCTTCTTTTTCTTCTTTGGCCTACACACTTAGAGCTCTCCTTGTAACCAACAATTCTCCTTGGGCAGCATACTCCTCATCCTCGGCATCCCCTAATGAAGGCATAGAATTGTTGTCTAAATCCTCGTCGGTTTCAACCCCTCCATTGTCCCGCATCACCATAACTTGTTTGTTCGGACATTGGCTTGCTATGTGACCCTTGCCTTGACATTTAAAACATTTAATATCACGATTCCGAGTAGTGGAAGAAACGGATTTACCTTGATTTCCATGGCTGGCCACCTCTTGTTTTTGCTCGGTCTTTGGCTTGGTGTTGGGTTGCTTCTCATCCTTCCTCCATTGGTTCACTTTCCAAGCTGACATACTTGGGTTTTGGCTTGGGCGTGTATTACTTCCCCTCCTCTTAAGTTGATTCTCAATTTTGACAGCCTTGTGCACCATGTCCTCCAACTCCACATAATGTTGTAACTCAACGGCATTGTGAAT
>CAMOHE010052782.1:0-30227 GCA_946598075.1 Artocarpus hirsutus | reverse complement strand
ACGGATTTTCTTAAAAAATTTTGGAGACCAAGGGAAAAAGCAAAACCTACTATATGCCTCGAGAAATATTTGCAAATATTGACTTAATTCATTAGTCTAGGGAAAATGTTAGTCATGTTGGGAATTGACTACTGTAAAGGGCGGTTTATAAACCTATAAAAGTGAGAGTGAATGTGAGGCATAACTTGTAACTTTCATTGTAAGTCCGAGATAACGGAAACTAGTGTGTGAGAAAGCTATGATCCCCCCCGCATGCGGCTCACTCCATTTGAGGTGGCCCGGTCTAGCATTCATTCGCAAAATAATGCTGATTAATAATACAATCAGAAATAAAAATTAAACAATTTTTTAATAATAAGAAAACAAACTATCTCCAATTTCTCTTTCTTCTTTCTTCCTTCTTTCTCCCGTTCATCCTCTCTCTCTCTTTTTCTTGCGGTCACTTAAACAAACTTGTGGCTCAAAAACAAAAAGGAGTGTGTTAAAGAAAGGAAAAAAAAATAGAGTTAGGCATTAGATTTATTTTAGCTATTGGGAAAATTAAGAATATTTACGAACTAAAGTGTTTGTTTATACACTACTAACACTATATTGTTCCTGAAATTCTTATATACCGAATTTTCAAGTAATGTCCTCTACCTTAAATGGTGGTGAAAGACTATCAATGGAATTATTTTTCTTAGAAGAGCTATAAAATTCAACTTTGATATTTAACATAGAATTTTGAAATTTATATAATATAAATCCACAATTCTCCAATTACAAAAACAAAAGATAAAATTTTTAGAAAAATTCTGTAATTTAAATATTTTTTAATTTGATTTTAAGGTTTTTTTAATTATTATATAAATTTTGGTGGGAACTTATATATTAATTTTTTACAAATTTTCAATTAATGTTTTATAAGAAGGTAGCTTAGTGTCACGTCTCAAAAGAGCTCTTTCTTAAAGTCATCAAAAGTAGTCATGGTGCACATACCTCTCTCGACGTCTCCTCACCTTCTCCTCCACCAAAGCATGGCAGTGTCGGTGAGATAAAGAGCCGCAGACTGGATCTTGGCGCCCTCATCTGTGATACCCGTGGCCCCAAAGTATTGGTCTAGGCCCTACAAGAAGTTGTCCACTTCTCGTGCATTGCGTGCTCCCCCGAAGCTTTTTGGCTTTGGCACTTCAATGAGCCTAGCCTCGATGACACCACTGCTGGACCCTGTAGCCAATGCGTGCTTGCAAAGAGCTAAGTCCTCACGCATGTCCTCAATGCATGCAAGCGAGCTGTTCAACTCCATCTCGTGAGCTCGACGCATTTTAGTGAGCTCTCCCATGCACTCGTCACGGACCTTCCCAATCTCGGCCCATAAGGACTCCTCCAATTGGAGCAGCATGCCCCGTATCGCAGTGTGGATAGCGACATCTTTCGCTTCTAAACCATCCACCCGTTGGTTTAGATCATCCACTTGGGCCTTCACGCCACTTACTGCCTCCTCAACCCGAGATAGGCGTGAGTCAAAACTAGAGATCATGTCCTTCGAACGACATCGCTTAGCCACGATGTTAGGATCAACTATCTCTTCGCGGCCTCACTCTTGCGTCACCTTTACGTCAGATGGGTTGGATCCTGTGGTCCTTTGAGCAGCACCTTTAGCCATCGCTTCCGCCTGAGCCTCTCTCTGATATCAACTATCACGAGCTTACTTTCTCTGAAGGTACTCGTGCGGCCTTAGCACAATCCCGATGCTAAGTCAGCCTAACTTATCACGCTCTTGCCTAGAATAAAAGGAAACTCAAGAGAAGATGGAGAACTTTGAAAGGAAATTTGTATTAAGATAAGAGATCTTTACAAGGCTTTGATTCTTGGATTTCTCTTGGATTTCTTGGATGGATTTACAAATGAGGGGTTGGTCCTATTTATAGGCACCCTCCTAAGGAATGGATGGTCAAGATTGCTTTGATCCTACAGTTGCTATTTACTCTCTAGAATGTTCTAGCAAAGTGTGGAAATATTTACAAGCATAGAGTGTTTTAGAGAATTCTATACTATTCTACAATGTACTCTAAAGTTCTAGAGTCTTCTAGAGAAGTCTTGAGTCTTCCAGGACCTTCTGGGTTCTTCATGATGCTTCTGGACTAGCGTAGAACCTCCTGGAATGCGGTAGAACGTTGTAGAACACTCCGGACCCTTCCAGAACCTTCCTTGGGCCAATTTTATCCTTAAAAATGCCCAAAACAAGTGTGTGACCTCCTTGTGGCTCAGTGGGGCGTGACATTAAGGTAAGTACATATGGAACTGCTTTTGGTAGTCCGGATCTTGCTGGTTGTGGTAGGTCTTTCTTACTTGTAGAGGTTTTGTTAAGGGTTGCTTTGCTATTGCCCTTGGTATTTGCTATACTTTTAAGGCTGAGTTGGTCGCCACTATTCATGTCATTGAGTACCAGTACCGCAGGACGTGGCAACGTTTTTTTTTTTAAATTTTAGAGGCTTTTTAAAGAGTGCTTTGCTCTTAATATCAAATCAGATTTGGTTTCGAAGTTGAGATTTATGGCATTGTTCGAGGCTGTTTGTATTATTTGTCATCATAATTGAAAATCTATATGATTCCAAAGTAATTCAACTTTTATTGATTCTCTCATGAAGCCACTTTCTATAAAGGTGCCTTGGAAATGTAGATCTCCTTAGGCAACTATTATTTCTCATTTAAGGAAAATTACTTTTCAAGTTTCTCATATTTATGGGGACATCAATCATGTAGCAGATTGGTTAGCCTTCTTTGTAGTTATTAGAGTTGATTCTCATAGGTCGTATTCTTTCTCGGATTTTGTTCAACCTCTAATTGCTTGTGAAGGTTCAGTTGTTTGTTGGTTTGCCCGAAAGAATTTCAATAAAAACAATGAAAATGCAGCAGAATAGGGTTATAAGATTCTTCTTAAATTTTCATGATGTTATATGCAACAATTGATTAAGATACAAACTTATGAGTTTGGCAATAGTTTTAGATTATCTCCTCCTTTTGAAAAATCTCTATAATATACCTTTCAACTTTTCACAGCAGAGGTTCTTTAAAGCTCTAAAGGAGAAAACAATTAAGAATACTAGGTGGAAGCCAGAGAAAAGTCTATGGAAAATAGAGCCTCTGAGGTCTACTTATAAATACACTGGTGCTTGAAAATTGGAGCAGAATCTTAAGAACCACGCCTATCTCTAGGGTTGGTGGGCGTGACTTCACTCCTCCAACAAGAGAGTGACATGTGTCACAACTACCTCTAACAGTGTAATCTTGTAACCATCCAATATCTGCCTAAGATATGATTTTGGTTCAAATTAAGATATTATTTATTTTAACTTTTAACATAAATATTTTTAATGATTTTCTTAATTATTTATGAGATATTTACTTTTTTATACTATCTATTTTCGGTTTATTTAAAAACTATACTTGCGGTTTTCGATCTCATTACACGTATATCTTTAAATCAGATTTAATACACAAATCTATACCTTACCTCAGTCAATAATTAATTTTTACTTTTAAAATGAACAAATTATCCTTAAGTAGAAATATTATTAAATCTTTTAAAAATAAAAAGAAACAAAAACAAAAACACACAAAACTACTATTTTGAGGGTATACTATACATTTTTTAAGTGAAATCCCTTAGTATAAAGTTTTTTTTAAGTTATTAAAGTTTTATTATTTTTAAATTTGAGGGTACTTTGGGAAATTTTTTAAGCTGAAATGAAAGATTGATTGAAAAAATATAAATTTGTGTATTAAATCTAATATAAAGGTATACATTCGATGTGATCAAAAGCCCAAAAATAGTGTCTAAATAAACATAAAATATAGGATATAAAAAGGTAAATAACCCATTATTATTTATAATATCTGATAAAATAAATAATTGTTATGCAATATCTATTTCAACCTTTGAAAAAGATATTTTTCTACACTGAGATTACAAATAGATAACATGAAAATCAAGTCATATATTTGAATCATACAACCATGGAGTTGGTGCCATATGTATTCTTAGAGTACACTGGTTGGCGCCACACACAATGTAGGTGGTATACAATATGAATTTTTAATTTAGCACCTACTGATAAGAAATAATCCAAGAAATTTTCATTGACCCATTTGAAAGAATATTATGGAGCTCGCAAGGGGAGCCAACAAACATCTAAAATAATCCAGTTTGTGCCACTATTCAAAAACTGAAGCTACATTCTTAAATTATATACATTAATTATGTGGAACTTTAAACATTAAATATCGAGAACAAGGTTGTCCATTGATATAATCATTTATTATGTGATAACACCCTCCTCAATAATATTTATAATTAGAGGTAGATTTATAGCCTGTTGTGTAACCCCTCTAATTACCTCTTTGTCTATAAATTTTGTTAATCCTCTAATGAGTGACCTATTAATGAAAAAATCATAAATGAGGATTTGGGTTATTTATTTGATATCCTATATTACATAACGAGAACTCTTGACCCAAGTTCTCAAATTAATATTCAGGAAAAATATCTTATCCTCATGTCAGGTAGGAATTGTGGATTCCATATATTTGAGTAATGTTCTTAATTACCTATAATATTATGTCTCTAATATACTGAGCTTTTAATCGTGAATATATAGATTTCATCTATTAGTAATAAGATATAATAAATAGATATGAGTCCACTAATCACTTTAGGATTAAGATATGATCACATAATAATCAATAATGATGGAGTTTTAATTATCATTACGAAATTACACAAGAAATTAAAATCTATCTTGGTCTAGGTTTAATGTGTTCTAAACACACTGATGTCTCTATCTAATAATCATAACATGTCTACAATCTAGATAAGATTATTCCACCAAATTAGGAATAGACAACATCACAATCTTAAGCAAGATAAAGTATCCAGCTTTATCTACTGATTGTAAACCAAAATTTATACTAAGTACGTATTATCATATCCTTTATATTTGAACCCTTCATATATATGATTATGGACTTTTATAAGTATTAGAACCTTTATAATATTTACACACATCAATATACTGAAATATACATTTAGGAGGATAAATGGAATCTATTTTATTAATTACTTAATACTTTAAATCTTATAGTGTCCATATGAAATTTGCACTATTTATAAAACCATCAATCGCAACACATTTATATTCAAATAATTGCACTTTTTTTTTTTTTTTGGGTTTTTCTTAATAAGGTCTCCTTTAGGAGTAGTTATTGGCTTTGATGTTCTTCTAGTCTAGAAGTATTGATTATATATAGGTGGCCATTTTGTATTTCGACTCATTGTTTATTTTGTTTGAAACTTTTGGTCATTTTAGAGTTGTTTTCTCTTATTTGAATACTTTGTTTATGTAATTTTTTTTCTTTATCAATAATACTAGCATTTATAAAAGTTGAAATGCACTAATATATTACACCAAACTATAATGAGCACTCTTATTTAAGCTTTTGAGTCCTAAATCAAAAGATCCAGCAATATACATGTAACAACCTGACTTTTCAGATTATTATTAGCTTGTTTAAACTTGAATTCTTAACATTGAAATATTATCTTCTTAACTAAAATTTCAAAGAAATTTTTCAAAATAAATAAAACTTTTGAAATACTTTTCGTTAAACATTAAAGTGTGTGTGTGTCTATATATATATATATAAATATAGATTTAAATATGTATAAATTTATTTATCTTAAAATCTTTACAATACTTAATGGAAACATAATCTATACAAAATTCAAAATGAACAAAGAGAAAAACTGTTACTTGAGAAATATTTTTTTCAATATAGACAAACTTATAGGAACATACTTTGTAAAATTAAAAATTTAATATATTTTATTCAAAAGACTCGGGCTATTAATGATATATCTTGTATACCTAATAATTTAATATGTATTAAGTATGCATAAGGTATATATTTTCTCAACTCTTTTAAAGATCACATTTTTTTCAAACTTAAACTTAAAATAAGCAGCTTTTGAGTTTGGCTGTATTTTAAAACTTACCATACTTGGCCATAATTACTCTAACAAAATAAAATCTTGAATAAATATAACTACTAATAAACTTTCATACTACGGAAATATAATTGCATGATGGTGTACTATACCCTTACCTTCATTGTTTCTACATATACTTTGTTAACCCACCACCTAGGCTATGGTGTGAGTTTCTTTACTAAAATAACCTACAGCACAAACAAACATGAGTGAGCTTTTGCTCAGCAGGTACAAAATTATTTTCACAAAACATTTTTTTGTTTGAAAGCGACAATGCACGATATATTATGATTAATCACATTAACCTTTATATCATCTTGTGGGCTCTATGTACGTATCGATTACGATGACCAATGGATAGTAGCCAGCCATTGACATAAACTAAGGCTTGTATAAACTTTTGTATTCGTGGACTTCATATCCTCCCTTACATCAGAGGTTGTACGGCACTAACTAAATTTTTTATTCTCATTAGCCTCATAGTTATCATGTTTGAGCATGTACAATATGAATACAACTCATAGTACACGTGGTAATATGTAACATAAGAGAGACAAGTCATAATCATAAACATCTACCATATTTTGATTATCATATAGCAATCAAAACATATACACAATATAATATTTCGCAAATATGCTCATATATTTTTAGAACATGGTTTTATACTATAGGTGATTTTTGTACTTATATGGAGTTTGCAATTGGAGCGTAGCTCATGAACTTTCCACACTAAACGATAGTCAAGTTGGCATCCTAATTTATTAGATACCTGACTATTAGGATCATTTCTTAATAGATTGGTAATCCCAAATTCATTTTTCTATCCTTAATGATTAATTATTAACTAAAATATGTTGATACTTAAACAAATAATTAATTAATTTCTTAATATTGTCTAATAAACCTTGACTAATTATCAGATGGAATTCGGATTATTTTTAATCATTAGTCACTAATTTTTAATTATTAATTAATTACTATATACTTAATAATCATAACCTTAATTAAAATTTATTAGAATGTAAAAACAACAAAGGTAGGTATACTAAGTTGACCATCCAAGCTACCTTAGGTATCCTCGATCCCGATTCTAACTAAGCGGAGTTCACTCAAAGATTTAGGTTATTAGAAAAATAGTATGCAGCGGAATTTTAAAATTTTTCATATTAAAGTATTTTTTAAAACACAAGTTTGACACACTATATGCATAAATTAACCAAATCTTACTAACCTCTGAGGGCCGAAGAACTCCGATAATCAGTGAAGAAAAGTAACGTTTCAAAAGAGCCTCAACCAACTAGTCTTATTTGCTATTCTCTATCTACAATCGGAGTAAGTATGGGCTCATACATATAACTCTTCCACCAGGCGACTCTCCTTCCAAACAATTGAGAGAACCCAAAGCTAGTATTCGTGATTTGTGAGCTAGAGCTCTTAGGGAGTTGTAAAATCTCACCAGCAAAGTTTCACTCTTAATCTCTTAACTGATCTAAATAATAGTAAGACTCACTCCCTCTTTATAGAGGTTGGGTCTAGGAGTCAGTCCTTATCAGATAATGCCCCAAAATTAGAATTAGAATCAAATTCGGATCAAAATTTGATGAAATCCACGTGAAAATGCGTGGTCTTTTTATCGTGCGATCGGCATACCGATCTGTCTAACCGACAGGCCGAACTTGCCCATCGACAGGCTAAACTTGAGGATCGGCATGCTGAATCACTGATAAAAAATCTCAGCAAATCTTTTATTTTCTACCCAAGATTCTATAGGATAAAGTTTCAGTTTTAATTCAAATAACCCAATAGAGAAGTTATCTAATTAAAACAACTTTATCTAGATAATCTCTAGGAAAATAAATAAATTCCTAATAATTCTACAAGTTTATCTTGATTTAGTTTATCCAAAATTAAATCAACTGATAAACAGATAAGAATTATCCAATCCCAATAATTCAACAAGTTTATCTTGAATTAATTTTGTCACAAAATTAATTCAACCAATAAACATACATGAATTATTTGATTCTTTCAAATTTTAACCAATCTAATAAATTTGACATAAGTCACCAATTATTGAAAAAGCACACCGTATCGTTACAAGATTTGTGAGCAAGTAAAAGGGAGCAAATGGACCTAAATAGTCTAAGCTCGCGATAATTATGAAACCTAGTATCCCAGATATACATTTCATAATTATCGACTCCAATGCTACTCACTAAAAGCTTGGAGCTGCACTTTCAAACTATATAGAATTACGAAGCCTGTATAGCTAAGTCTTCATGACATATCATAGTGTATCGTATCCCCATAGGATTATCCATAATTGGCCTAAAGACAAGTTCTGCCTTACCTTCTTGATTATTTTTATCTTATGTTCTATTATCTTACCATTGAAAAACTTACTATCTAAAGACAGTATACTATTTGGTTACACCTATGTATCCGAATGGTTGAGCACTCTAATTTTTCAATTATAGGATAACACATATAAGAGGATATCACTACTCCTAAAGAGGAGCTATGGATTCCATATCTATGAATAACAAGTCTACGCTATCAAGAGTCATGCCTCCAACGTACTGGCATGCATATCACTATTAAAATATAGGTGTCACCCTTTGGTACATCAAAAGACACAAGTCAAGACAACGGGCCCACTATTCATATTAGGATTAAGATACAATACAAATGATTATCTAAAGTGAATCGATTTGCCGAGATAGAATTATTAATCCAAATTGATTCACTTTATGTCTCGATCCAACACATCGTCAAAAAAAGGCAAAGAAAGAATTGTCATTAAGAGAGGACTTACTCCCATATGCTCGTCGACAAGATGGTATATGTGCGTTCTTCTTTCCAATGATGGTGATAGAGGCCGCTAGGACGCCATCACAAGGCTGGCTGTACCATCATGACCAAAAGTTTATCGAGGAAGAGCAAGAGCTGTATGGGGAAGGAGAGGGAAAAGTGTGCTATTAGAGAAAGAAATACATAAAGGAGAGAGAAAGGAAAAGAATAAAATTGAAAAAAATCATTATTGACAAATATTGGCTTATTATTTTCTACCTTACATAAATATATTATTTACTTCTAAAAGTTTCAAAAACTGGTCTATCTTTTATAATTTCTCCTACAATACCTATTATGGATTCTAAGGCTTTGTCCCATCCTAGGCCCACTTTAACTTTTGTTGAATTTCTTCCTTAAGCACATTACCTTAGGTTCTCTATTTTCCCATCGAAGTATTTGCTAGAAAAACAGTATGTAGTAGAAATTTAAACATTTTTTACTAATGTAATTTTTAAAACACAAGTTTGACACGCTATATGCATAAATTAACCAAATCTTACTAACCTTGTATGCCAATGAAACACCCGTTATTTTAACGGGTATGATTTTTGTAAAATCATATGAATAAAATATCACTTTAGTATTTTTACTAAGTCTCCGTAGTAAATATTTGAAACCTACCTATCACTCATCACTGCTACCAATCTTGTCCAGCTACATTAATGCTCAATTTAGTAGCCTCATTCTCATTTGGAGACATAGAATTAATTCACCTTAACTACTTAGAGACATAAAATTAATTCACCTCAACTACTATGAGACATTGATATATTTTCTCAACCACCTTTTTAATGCTTCCTTCATCTTCTTCCACAACTTGCCCCATTTGCCCCCGCAATTATGTTGGCATTATTTGCTAAAAGTCTCCATGGAAGACATGATAATAATTTCTTTTAATGCTCATTTGTTTCTTCCTACAACTTTCCTCATAAACCTACAATTATCTCCCGCTCCTTAATTATTTTGATGCCTATTTATTCAACCATCACCACTTTCTTCTCTAGTTTCTCATTCTCTCCTTTATCACTTCAATTTCTAACTAAAGACACAAGGCATAAAGCTTTCTTTGTAGCCAAGTAACTATAATTCTCAACCATGGTCGAAGTCGCTTTGGAGTCAATTCAAGCTTGATTTTTAACTCGAACTTTGGTGTTTTTCAAAGGAGTTTTGAGGTAGGTTTTCTTTAATTCAAACTTGCCTTTAGGGTGTATTTTCTCCATATTTAATGTATGTTTTTCTCATTATTTGCAAGAAAGGCTAAAGATATGGTTTGATGATGATTTTGGTATAAAACTCATGAGAATATATTTATTATGATTATATAATGCATGCTGCCTATTTTGGAATGGTTTTGGGATTTTGAATAAGAATAATACGCTTTGGGTTTAAGAAAAACGTAACATTCTATAAACCTTGTATTATCTCTATGGACAGTAGCTCTTTCTTGAAATTCTGGGATTAGATGAAAATGAATTTTGTAAATTGGTTTACATATTTTAAAAGTAGACATTCTAAGCTTTCCAACGAGCTATCATGAGCCTAAATCGGAGTTATATTTTATTTTTTTATGAACTTTTCAATTCTCGAGTTGAAAACAAGTAAACCTACCAGTGGCAGTATACCACCCGTCTACCTTAAGTAAACCACCCAATAGCCCATGTGCTAATTATAGATAGTGAACCCAACTTTGCTCACCTTCTAATCCCTGAATGTCTTGCAACCTTTCCAAAACTATCATAAGTAATTTATGAATCTTATTAGAGACTAAAATATATAGATTTACACTTAATTCATTTATGGATGTGGTTATATGTTATGCTTTAGTTTTAATTGTCCTTATGCACACCTTAGGATCAAGGGTGTGTGGAGCTTATGTTAATTAAATTTTCAAGATTAAAAGATTGTTGAGAAGCTTGGAAGGTAGAGATTCTATTACTCATCTTTTGTAAGATTTTTATGGAATTAAAATTGACTATTTTACCACAAGATGTACATATCTATGTTGAACTACTATTATATGAGAATCACATATGAAACTATGACATGAACTCACCCTATATTGATTAGCGAGGAACATAATAAATTAACATATGTTGTTATAAGGTGAAAAGCATGGTTAGGAAAATTGACTCTTAAATAATGACTAAACATTGAGAAATTGTGACACGTGAATAGGGCAGCGGTTACGTTCTTGGGCACGAATACCCTAAAAGGTAAAATAGGGGGGAGGTGATGATGCTCCCTTGGGTCGAAAGTCCCAAAATGCACTGTATAGGAATCGACTTAGTGAGGACTCGAGGCTTGATGTCCCCTCACCGGAATACCCTCGAAATGTTTGAAGGGTGACCAAGCACGCCCATTTGGGTTTCGATAAGTGGAGTGTTACTTTATTTAATGTGGATACCTAGGAATAATGATGAATTTTAATATTTGTATATATGTATAAATGTGAAACTTGGTAATAGTTAACTATGGTATCCACGAGATATGATCATAATAAACCTCATGATCTGGTATATGATGTAAATTAACTAACCATGCAGTTTTAATGTGGTAATGAATAAAACCTTAAGGTGAGTAATGATTTTCCCTACTGGGCATGTCGATGCTCATCCCTATCATATTTACATCTCTCAGGTGGAACTCAGTGTAACTTATCTGATGAGGAATAGACAACAACACTGTTGATTTTGTGTTAGAAGATCTTTGTTTAATTGTAACTCGTCTAGATTATGTAAGATTCGTACTTCCTTTGTGATTGCTGTGTTAAGTTATTTGGAAATTGTACTATGATGATGATGACTTATTTTAAATATTTGGTGCTACACTAAAAACTGTAGTTTGTATTTTAAATGTTTATTTTTATTTTTATTTTTGTTTAAAGACCCATGGGCATTGTTAAATGGATTTAAATAATATTGAATCTAAATTTATTTTTATTTATTTAATACTGTTAACCCCCATATAGGGGCGTTACAGCCAAAGTGCTCTTGTAGTTGATGAAGAGAAGAACGTTCCAAAAGTGCCTCAACCAACTATTCTTATTTGTTATTCTCTATCCACGATCGGTATATGTGTGGGCACACCTCGTACAGCTCTTTCCCAGTGACTCTTCTTCCAACCAATTGAGAAAAACTAGAACTAGTGTTTGTGATTTGTGATTTGTGAACAATAGCTCTTAGGAGAGTTTCAGATACTCACAGACTAGAGTGCTCACTCTTGATTTCTCAACTGATCTAAATAACTTTGAAATCTCACTCTCTATTTATAGAGGTTAGACCTAGGGTTAGTCCTTATTAGATAAGGCCTCAAAAATTTGAATCTAAATCAATATATGATAAAATCATGTCTAAAACAGGTGATTAGATTATCGCTCGATCGACAGGCGGAACAATCGATAGGCCAAACTGGAAGATTGGCTTGTCGAACTTACTCCATCCATAGGCTGACCTAAAGATCGACCTGTCGAACTTACGATAAATGATCCCTATGAATATTTTATTTTCCACCCGAGATTCTTTGGGTAAAGCCTTAGTTTTAAGTCAAATAATCCAATAGAGAAGTTATCTGATTAAAACAACCATATCTAGATAATCTCTAATAAAATAAATATTCTGGATAATTTAACAAGCTTATCTTGAATTAATTTTTACAAAATTAATTCAATCGATAAATAGACATAAATTATCTGATCCTATTGAATTTCAGCCAATCTAATAATTTAATATAAGTTACCAATTTATTAAAAAAGCACGTTGTATTGTTACAGGATTTATTATGAGCTAGCAAAGGGGACCGATAAATCTATATAGTTCAAGCTCTCGATAATTATAAAACTCAATTCCTAGATATATGTTTCATAATTATCAACTCTAACGCTACGCTACTAAAAGCATAGAGTTACACTCTCGAGCTATATAAAATTACGTAATCCGAATAGCTAAGTATCCATGACATATCATAATGTATCATATCCCCATAGGATATCCATAATCGGCTTAAGGATAAATTCTATTTTACCTTCCCGATTATTTTTCTCTTATGTTCTATTATCTCACCATCGAAAAACTTACCATCTAAAGACAATATACTATTCGGTTACACCCATGTATCCAAATGGTTGAGTGTTCTAGCCTTTCAATTACAGTATAATGCATATAAGAGGATATCAACGACTCCTAAAGAAGAGCTATGGATTTTGTATCTATGAATAGCAGGTCTAAGCTTTAAGGGTCATGTCTCTAACATATTCACATGCATACCAACATAAAATATAGATGTCATCCTTTGGTACATCAAAAGACATAAGTCAAGACAACAGCTCATTATTCATCTCAAGATTAAGATATAACATCTATGATTGTCTAAAGTGAATTGATTTGCTGAGATAGAATTATTAATCCAAATCAATTACACTTTAGGTCCCAATCCAATACATCATCACTTATGACAAGGCACTAATGTTTCTATTTGCGGAGTCTACCTCCAATAGCCTAGACAAACCTTCTCCCATTAGGGATATAAACAACATAACAATCTTTGTGTGAATAAAGCACCCAACCTTATTCCCTTTATTTTGGATCTTATGACTTAAACCATTACCTTTAGAATCATGTCTTTCGCATAATTTGTCCATCATATGCCTGATTTTAAAGGCTTACACCAATAGTCTCAGACTTTCACTTGCTTATCATGCATTCAACAAATATGAACGTAAAGAGAACAACAATTTGGTATATGAATAATAAATAAATTCTTTATTGATAAAAATGTCTCCAAAAACATATTACATGTTTACTCCTTAGAGCATACATGTCTAGTAGTATATAAGTTGACCAAAACCATCCCAAACTTTAAATTACCATTTTAACCTAATTTTAGATTTTAGCATTTATAATTCTATCTCCTTCGTAAGCTCTTTTAAGGTTTTAGTTAGACACTAACTTAGGGTATAGTTACAAGTGGTCTCTTACTACCCATTTACAACCTAAACTGAGCTCAAGGCATTCCAATTACTAATTTATCCCTAGTGTGAAAAAATAGCATTTTCACATCTAGTTTTTGTTGTAGATTTTTTCAAAATTTAGTTTGGTTCTCAAACTTTATAAAAATATTAAATATCGCAATAATAGGTTATACACAGTGACAAAATTGTCAATGTAGCTCCTAAATTATATTTTATAATTTCAATCCCAAAAAGTCAAAATTACCATTTTACCCCTACATTCAACACTTGCCATTGAATTTTTCCTCCTATTTAAAGTTCACCATTAAATCATTTGGGAAATGTATAAAGTGATCACAATAGCTCCTAACTTAGGTTTAGAGTTTAGCACTTATTTTTTTTTCTAAAGTTTGTATTTTTGCTAGTATATTTTTACTGTCTAACTTTTTAGAGGAAATTCTAAACTGCTACAATCAAAGTCTTAAAATGTTTTTTTCCTACTGCCCCTAAAATTTTAGCTCAAAATCATAACCCTAGCTTGTACTTTTGCTCTTTTTTTTTTTTTTGATACAAAACCTAAAATTTTGACATTTAAGTCCCTACCACTTGAGGTTAAACTCTTTACACCATTGGGTAGAATTAGTAATGGTGAAGTTATTATTCTCAAAGATCAAACTCAATTTATAATCTTGATCTTTGTTTTTATATTTTCCTAGAATTACAATTTTATGCATTATTTTAATTTTGTTCCAAAATCATATACTCATGAACTTTTCAAACTCGCCAAGTCAAAAGATAAAACATTAATAGTCTAAAATTGTCAGAAAATGCAAATCAAATTTCTACCTCTCATGGACCGAAAACCACATGCCCAACTGAACATATGAATCTCCACCAAGAATCTTCAATGTTATTCTCCATCAATAGAACTTTATGTGTCTGGGTGCAACTCGGCAGAAAATCTACTCGGATTTCTCTTTTCAACCACTAAAGTGCGTAGGGCTCACAAATGATTGAAAATGAGTAATTCGGTCTTTTTCTCTCAGAGTTCACACTTAGGCATCATAAGAAAAAATGAACTCAAGGTCTCCATGTATAGAATTGGTAGGATGAATTATATTCAAACTAGAAAACTAGAAAAACTTATCTCCTAAGTGTAGCATATATATGCTCACCATAGGGATATTTCCTATGGTGCATGCCACCCTTATGGAGGTCTCCTTATTGGTGTGCACCGTCTGAGGATTAGATTATGATCCAAGTGTGTTCTAAGCAAAACCACAATAGGAGCTTTAGAGAATTTTAATCTCAAGCTAATGCAATTCAAATTTTGTCCAATCATGGAATAAAAAACTATGAATTTCTACATCATCCAAAGTAATTCTAATGCAAACAGTTTCGATTTAAATTTAAATAATATTATAAAGAAAAATTCCTGATTTTAATAAATATAAATAATAACCCTTGACTCAAATAATTAGAATTAATATTAATTATTTAAATCAATATTCAAATAATTAATCATCTAAAATCACAATTTTTTTAAATAGCCATTTTTTAGAATTAATTAAATAAGTAACTTTCTCAAAACATAAGCATCTTTGGCACGACAACATCCAGCTGGACTACACCTTATGCCATGATAGTGCTTAGTTTTATGTTAATTTCTATCACTTTTTCTTGTGAGTTATTTGTCAGTTTCTTAGTTTTCTAGTGTTTTTATGTATTTTCGTGTTTTATAGGTGTTTTGAGGTAATATAATGAAAAAAAGATAAAACAAAGAATTAGGAGGTTTAAGAATCACATTTATACAATTTAAAGTTTGTCAGGTGCCGCAGCTCAAATTTTGAACACGTGGCCCCTAAAATAGTGCAAACAAATGTAAAAACCTGAAAGTTAGGCGCCACAACTTGCAAATGGGCCTGCTACACCCAACTAAGAGCAGTGGCCAAGTTAGGGGGCTACAACATAATATGTCAAGCCATGGCATAAGATTTCGACTTTTAGTCCGATTTTTGGTTTGAAAAGAGGTCCTAACTTTCCCGTCAACCCAATTATGGCAAACCTATAAATACTACACTTTGGAACACAAAAGACACAAGTTTTACTCATGGTTTTTCAATCTCAAGGAAAGAAAAAGAAGAGACAAAGAGAGACACAAAAATTAGTTCTACAGAGCTTATCCACATTGAGATTTTTGAAGACCGTTCTATTTCTTCTTTTTCTTCATTTTCTTGACCTCCTGATGCCGTTTATTTTTATTTTTCATTTTTTTTTTCAATTATGTTAGACTAATTTTATTTGTGGCTAAGAGAGATTTCAAAACCCAAGACATAATTATGTAATCGATATTTTCAAAATTGTTTTCCAATCAAATTTGTTTATATTCTTCTATTATTATTGCTCCCAATTATTTTCTTATTTTGTTTAGGTGGCCAATGAAATAAGACTTGAATTTATCTCTTGCTAGGTTAGAATTTTTGATCTATAATTATGTTGTTTTTCTAATAATTAGTAGCAAATTATGGTCATTAATTATGTTCAAGTTTTCATATGATAGCATCTGGAACATTACTTAGGTTAAATAAATTGAGCTTGTGTGTTTCTTGCTTAGATCAAAATATCTTCCTCAACTTAATGTTTTTGTGAATTAAATCTAGAGAGCTTGTTATATGTTTTTTGATAGAAATAGATTAAAAAGCTTGTTTATTTAACGATACTGTAAGCAAAGATTGGGATGGTGGCTTATTGTTATCTATGGTTAGTAGTTTCAATAAAATTTTGGGAGTAATTCTGTAATTAACCACATAGTTATTGTCTAGTGGTAGAGCATGATCCTTTCACCAGCTTTATCATTATTGCTTACAATTTTGTGAATTTTGTTTCTCTTTTATTTGTTTATTTTTGTTTTCTTTAATTTTACTAATTTAGTTAATTAATTCAAAAGCCCCATTTATTCAATTAAATAATTAATAATAAATTAATTAAGACCAATCCTTTACACAAATGACCCCTTACTCATTACTAAACTCGATAATAACTCTAATAATAATAGAGTTAAATTTGGTACTTCCTAGGATTTTATCATGCCACCAGTCCAACTGGACCCAACTAGATTATTTTGTATTCACCCATTCTCAATCTGAACTTATTGGGTTAGTGTTGGGGCCCAAGAGATATGTATTATCAGACTCCTATAATTATAAATAAAAACCTTGATTATCTTAATTATTAATTATCAACTTTGGTATCATTTTACTATAGACCATAAAGATATACACTTGATAGTATACTATACAAGACTCTTATTAGCCTCACACATGATCAATCATAGTATGTATATCCCATAGGTTATCGATGGTCAACTTAAGGACAAGTTATGTTTCACCTCCTCGACTATTTTATCACAAAGTTTTATTTTTTCTCTTATTTGGAAAAATTCCATTTATAGTAAACACAAACAAAAATCATCTATGTGTCATATGTATCAGGATCACCAACGCCTTGTTCTTTTTCTAACTTCCTAAACAATGTCGTTGTAAGCATAATTTTAACTCCTGTTAAGAAGCTATAGATTCTATATTTATGAATCATGCCTTTACTATATTCATCATGACATACTTACAAAAAGAACATTCAATTATCAGAGTTTGTGCCTTTGGTATATCAAAATATGCAAGCTGTAAGCATAAAGTCCCAAATTCATTTCAACATAAAGATAACATAAATATAATCAAAGGAAATTGATATATATATATATATATATAATTTTTCATGAAACAATTAACACTATAGATCCAGTCCAATATATTGTTAGGATAGATTCTCTCAAAACATACGATGAAAGGACATTTATAAATAAATAAATTGATTTTTTAAATATTTTTAAGCACGTATTGTGAAACTTTATGAATATCATTAAAATTTTATAATTATTTACGTGATCTTAAATACTATATATAAGTATTATATACAAGAGGATAATATTTAAAGATGACAATTACATTGGTCAGTGACATATCATTAACTATTATAATTAGTTATTTAATTAAAGTGTGAAATCTTTAATTGAGCATTATTAGTGCAGGTCATTTCTATTAAGAATAGAAAAGTCTTATTCGAACTAGTGAGTCATTAAATGAGTGCATTACATATAATGAAATAATGTGAGAATGAGACATAATGTGATATAAATACTTAATAATCTCCGTTAAATATAGCTAGTTCTAATCACATTGATTAATAGTCATATACAAAATGATCTTAGTCTTGAGTTATTAGTAGATTCCTATTTATGGATTTATGTTTTTTGATTTATTCAGTATGGATTCGAGAATCTAATTTGATTCCTTGTATTTTGGAGCATAGTGAAGAAAGTAGCTAGGAATGTTAAAATAACAAGATGGAATCCATTCATTCTCTAACAAGAAGCAAATAAATAAAACTCTTATGTATTGATTTGGGTCTTAAATAATATGAGTGCTTAATTGAAGATTAAGTTCATAATTTATTATTTATTGGAGAATTAATGGCACTCAAGAATAAAGAAGTAATTAGAGAGGTTGATGCATTTTACCTTGCTCCAATTATGAATTATTTATAGAGGATTAACTTACATACAACGACTATATCAAATGGACAGCTCTAAGAAATGAGTAATTATATCTATAAATTCAAGAGTGCATTAAGTATTTAGAAGAGTTACATTGGAAATAAAAGAGAGATATATTAATTAAAGAGTTTAATTAATATATTAGTTTTATTGGATCTAGAAATTATAGGTCTATTAGTCTCCCGCCATCGTTGTAAACACTGTTTAGACAAGCAAAATTATTGATTTACTTAATTAGTTTAGAATTATGGAATTCTAACTTAAATATCACTCAAAATAAATCAATTATAGATTAATTTATAATTATTAAATAATAAGATTATTTAATTAATTTTAGAAGACACATAGTGAGCGAGCCCCATTGAAGGTGCCGTACACTACTAGAGAGTAGAGGGAAAAGTTTTTTGAGACATTTTATTAATAAAAAGTTTATTATTTATGTCATATATCAAATATGTAACTGTTTATTATTTATGTTCCACTGTAACTATTTTTTTAAGACATTTTATCAATAAAGAATTTATCATTTATGTCATATATCAAACATGTTCTTTTTATATTTACTGTGTTGAATGTATGATAAGCAAACAAAAGTCTAAAACTATCATTCTAAACCTTTAAGATCATGCATATAATGGGCAGGTTATGCAAAAGACATGAATCTTAAGACGATAGTCTAAATATAAAAAGTCCACAATCAAGGGAATAAAGTTAGGCTCTTTATTCATGTTAAGATTGTTATGTTGTCTACTTCCCTAATGGGAGATGACTTGTTTTGGTCATCAGACTAGGACTTCACGAGTAAAGTCATTGATATATTGTCAGTAGTGACGGTATATTGGATCAAGACTAAAGATAAATTGATTTAGTTAATAATTCTATTTGAATAAATCAATTCACTTTAGAAAATCATATGTGTTACATATTAATCCTGAAATAAATTAACAAGTCCGTATTATTAATTTGTATCTTTTGATGTACCAAAGGATGATATCCTGAATCAAATAAAAGTACACATATTAGCATATTAGACACATGATTCTTAATTGACGTAAGCTCGTTATTTATAGATATGGAATCCATAGCTCTTTTGTAGAATTAATAATATCCTATTATATGTATTATCTTAAAATTGAAAAACTAGAGTACTCAATCATTTGGATACATTTGTACAACCAAATGGTATACTATTTGCATTGGTTATGAATAGTAAGTACTCCAATCATGAGATAATGGAACTTAACATTAATATAATCAGGAAGGTGAAACAAAATTTATCCTTAAGTTGATTATTAATATCCTATGGGGATGTTGCACATGATGATATGTCATGGACAAATGACCTATTGAAGTTTCATACTTTATATATAGTTCAAGAATGCAGTTTTAAACTTTCAGTGGAATGGCTTTATATTTGATAATTGTAAAATGTACGTGTCTGGGACATATCATTTTACAATTATAGAAGCTTGCTCTATGTATTGCTATCAAATCCTTTTTGCTAGCTCAAATAATTTTCTGTAATAATACGACATATTTTTCCTACAAATTAGTAACTTATTTTAGTTTTTAGAATGTTAAAATTTGGTTGATTGGATTTTAATGTGTTTAGTTTATTGGTTGAATTAATTTTGTGAATTAATTCACGATAAACATGTTGAATTATTTGTATATATTTTATTTAATATAGAATTATCTATATATGGCTGTTTTAATTAGATTACTTCTATATTAGGTTATTTGAAGTAAACTAAGGCTCTATGAAAGATTCTTAGGTCAAATAAAATAAGTGATAATTCAATTAGGTCAAAACCAGACGGATACTAGATCGGGTGTGTTGTCTAGAGCATGGAAAGATAGATACGAAGTCAGCACCGACCATCCGATGGATGGGACTACACTAGGGCAAGTCGATTGGCCTGCCACACCAACAATCTATGGCTAACATATATTGTTGCAAGATTTTGATCTAGAGTCAAATTTTAAAGCCTAATTTGATAAGAATGAGTGCCCTATCAATCTTTTATATAGAAAATGTGTTCTTATAGTTATTTAGAACACTTAAAAATTTAGAGAGAGTATTCTAGTGAGAGAAAACTCACATAGAGTTATTGTTTAACATCAAGAACAATAACTGTTAGGTTTTCTCTTGTGATTAGAAGGAGATGTTACCAGTAGGAAGGCTGAATGACATGTGCCTACTTACATTCCGATTGTGGAAAAGAGAATAGTAAAGAAGATCAGTTGGTTAAGCCTCTACTGGTCGTGATTCTTATGTAGCAATTCTATAGATTTTGTTCATTCAAAAGTGTAGTTTATGGTCTATTAGGGGTGTGAATATCTTTGATTAATTTATCATATATAGCATGTCTAACTTGTTTTATAGAAAAAGGTTGTTATAATTTTTTAAAATTCTGCTATGTATTAATTTTTCAATAATATGGTGATCAACGCTACATGCATATAGAATCTATCTGCTTGTGACATATGTAGTATAATAAAAGAAAAACTTGTGTCTTTTATTTTAATTAAGTATTTGATATTTAAATTATAATAAAGGAAACTTCAAGAATTAAATGGGTCTCCTATTCTTCATAAATAGCGGGCCTTCTCTATTCATTCTACACACAATTAAGAGTCTCAGTTGGTCTGAGAAAATTCTGCAAGAGAGTCTAGCAATAACCTGTAGAGAGAGAAAGAGAGAAGAAGAAGTGTTCTTTGTCCCTAGACCTGTTTTGCTCATGTGTTGAGATTAACGAGCAAGAAAAGTAAATGAGTGATATTTAGAAACCTATAATGCCTTCTATGCCCACACGTTCGTCAATCTAGTGCTAAAGATCAGGCGAGAAAGACGATGATTTCATCTTTTAAGAACGTCCTTCTTGTTATAACATTGTGATCTTTTTTTTTCATTCGGGTAAAATAATTATATATATTTATTTAGCATTAAATTAATATAATCTAGAGCATGTTTTATAAAATGTTTGAGAATATTTTTGTTACATACATTTTGTACCATAACTATGTTTTAACTATTTTTGTGAAAATTGTTTTTGAAAACCAACATTTATGACCTCCGCTAATAAGGGAAAAAAGACAAACATTTATCTAGAAAATTAGAGGAAAATGTTTCTTTGGAAAATCAAAGTATTTCATTCATGTGTCTAAATGATGCAATGTTAGAATTATCGCTAACATAATTAATTAAAAGCGTATTAAAATTATCAGATTTATTATTCATTTATATAGTTTAACAATTATTTAAATGCTAAAATCATATTGACTATGAGGGGCTATAACTCTTCTTAAGAGATGTGTCTGCATCTATTAAAAGATGTGTGCTTTGATGGAAAGCACCTATTGAGAGTCTATAAATAAGAGTGTAGTCCTCTCTCCACCCAATTAATTATATTTCTTCTCTTTATCAAAAAAATATGTTAAAAAAATAATTGAGGATTTAGATAGAGAAACAAGGCTCTTCGTCTTTAAAAAAAACTTTTTGGATAAGTGGTTATTAGCAAATTAAAGTTATGATCAAGGTATGTTCTAAATCTATATCTATGAAAATTTATTGAGTTTAAAGATTACTGGGTGTTAAAGATATGTAAAATTTAACATACAATCCCAACCAAATATATGCAACTGATAAAAAAAAAAAGAAAAAGAAACTAACCATTAAGAAAGAATTATTCCTACAACTAAAATTCATCTAATCTATCATCCCAACTTTTATACAAAAACAACAAGTTGATTAATCAATACTAACTAGAGTCCTATTTTTCCACATTTCCCCTTAAGCTGGTAAAATAAGTTGGTAAAATAAGTATATGTCATTCCCAGCTTAGAAATGAACGCTTGAAATATTGCAATGTCGGGTCCTTTCGTTAACAGATACATGAAAGGGGACTCTGCTATTATGCCTTTTTCTTTTTGCTAAGGATTCTGCTGTTATGCTTGTCCACCGTTAATCGAAATCAAAATATACACAAATTCCCATTAGAAAAGTCTATATACAAATTTAAGTCGTGCCGCAAACAAGAATAATAAACCCCACATGTTTTATATCCCCCTGACACGTGCCAGTAGCTTCTTGTCTTCTATTTTGTAAACTTATGCACCATAAAGCAAGACATCTTTCATTCCTGTTTATTTTTATTGTCAATTGAAACGAGCACCAATACTTATGTTCACATTGAAAAGTAAATAAAAATAATAGTAATCAAGGTTTCAAGGTAATAATGACAGTTTAGAAATTTAAATAGACTAAGATTTGATTTGGACTGGATGGTTAAGGGGTGTTTGGAAGTGATAGTCTGAACCACTTTTTCAGTTATAAACAATATAAACTCACATGCTACATTAATAATAAAAGAATTGTTATAATGTAAAACTCTCATATGTTACATTAAAAACATTTCTAACTAATAGTACTAACAACCTTACCAAACACTATGTAAACCAACCATAACAAGGAGCAGATGATGAAATTAATAATGGTTGAGCTACTCAATTAATAATGGTTGAGCGACTCAACATCAACTAGAAGCCATGCTAGTTTGATTAAGACATGCACCTACTTTGTCTTTCCGCCTTCATCTCTCCATCTATCTTCCAAATGATAATATTAAAATTTCTTCTTTTCTTTTTAAAATTTCCTTTCGATGTTTCAAAAGAAAACGAGGAAAACAGAAACAATACGCTTCCGAATTGAACCAATTAGTCATGATGACATTTCGCAAAAAAAAAAACAAAAAAACAAAAACAAAACAAAACAAAATCAATCGTGATAACTGCCTAGGATAAAGATTTATATAAGATAGTTACAAAATGGGGATCCATTATTACAAAAAAACAAAAACAAAACAAAACAAAACAAAAGTAATCGTGATAACTGCCTAGGATAAAGATTTATATAAGGTAGTTACAAAATGGAGACCCATTATTTCCTCAAAATGAAGTGGAGGAAAAGTTTCTTTTTAGTCCTCTATTCTTGATTTGACCAAGAGGACGGTGCAACGTGGGGTGCGCGGTGGGCCCCAGAACAAAAAGGATAAGCGGTTCGACTTTTCGGCTACAAGTACTTGGATCCGATTTATTTTTTTTTTTAATTTCTCTCTCTCTCTTTTTAAATGTCTTCTAAAAGAATTAATTAAAAGTGCACTGCTCAAAAAAGCCAAAGATCTTCTTTCAAAAAAAAAAATTTTGGTCTTTTCAAGTCATGGCTCATCAACTTTACTTTGAATATTCTTTTGATCAAACAAAGTTTTTCTTTTAATATCAACACTGAACCAAAATCAACTTATAGAGTGTTTAAAAAATATAATTAGAACAAAATTTATCATATGTTTGACTGAATGGATCTAAACTGCTCAGTTTGGTTTTAACTAAGACTGATGTTTGACCCACCGTCAGTCCAAACATTCCAAACTGAGCCCAATAGTTTATCTCAGTTTTAACCCTAAATTACCTCTCCACTGCATTGATTCTCATCAGTTTTAACCCTCTTTCATTCTTGACCACAACCTCCACTCAAGCCTGAACTCCTCTCCGTGCTTATTCTCCAATCATCCCTTCACCTGGAGAAAGCCTCCATCAATCGATCTCCATCTTCTCTCAATTCATCTACTTCGAACAGAAAACCCATCCCTCACGATTGGTATTGATCTTCAAATCCTAGTTCTTCCCCAATCTTCGATGCTTCCAATCTCTCCATGCGCCTTTGTTATGGACCCAAAAATCGACATAATAATCCCTAAATCCTCTCAGATCTAGCCCTAAAGCCTCTCAGTTGTAACCCTAAAGCCTCTCAGTTCAGCGAAGCCGTAGCCTCCATTCATTCTTGCAAGCCGCCATTCTATGCTATCCGATCATCCCTCCTCCTGAAAAACCCACTCTCGATCAATCTCTATCTTCTCTCGGTTTGTCTTTTTCGAAGAGAAAAGCCATCCCTCACAATCAATATAGATCTTCTAATCTTATTTGTTCCCCAATCTTTGGTGCTTCCGATCTTACCACGGCGCTCGTTTTAAGGCCTCGTGCCCAAGCCTCTAGAATTGTTTCTCTGTTGTGCCTGGAATTATCAGCATGCAAACGCCAACAAAAGAAAACCTCCGGCGATCCTCTAAAGTAGCATTTGAAGCCGAGTAAAATCTCGTCCTTGTTACACTAGAAGAAAATCCTCTGTTGCCGTAAAAATAGCAACACTGATTTTGGGTTACTAAAAGAGTCTTCACTATCCTCCACTGGGTCTAATTCAATACTTTTTCATTCCCTTTCTTCCTCTGTTCACTGTGGTCTATGAATTCTTTCCTACTACATAATGTGGAGTGTCATTTGTGCTCAGTTTGGTGTTGTGATAAGGGTTGTTTTGTCCTATGGTTGTTGTTTATGCTCATGATATTCGTGTTGTGGTAGTCGTTTCTACTCATTTCGCTTCTGTGAACAATGTTGCTTCTATGGTTGTTGTTTATGTGGTTGTCGTTCTCGCTGATTTAGGTTCTCTGAAAAATGTCGTTCCTATGGTTGTCGTTTATGAGGTTGATATTGGTGCTGTGAACACTATCGTTTACTTTCCGTGTTGTTGTTGTTTCTGCTCATTTCAGTTTTGTGAATAATGTTGCTTATGTGGTTGTCGTGCCTGCCGATTTTGGTTATGTGAACAATGTCAGTTTATTGTTGTCATTTATGAGGTTTATATTGGTGCTATGAACACTGTCGTTTACTCCTCTATCGTTGTCGTTTCTGCCATTTGGGTTCTATGAACAATGTTGCTTCTGTGAAAGTCGTTTATGTGGTTGTCGTGCTTGCTGATTTCGGTTATGTGAACAATGTCGGTTGTGTTGTTGTCATTTATGAGGTTGATATTGATGCTGTGAACACTGTCGTTTACTTCCTCTATCATTGTCATTTCTACCATTTTAGTTCTATAAACATTGTTGCTTCTGTGGTTGTCGTTTCTGCTGATTTTAGAAAATTGAACAATGTCAATTCTATCGTTGTCGTTTATGAGGTTGATATTGGTGCTGTGAACACTGTCGTTTACTTCCTCTGTTGTTGTCGTTTTTGCCATTTTGGTTCTATTAACATTGTTGCTTCTATGGTTGTCGTTTATGTCCTCAGTCTGTTCCTATGTTTCGAGTATTGTTTTTTTCAGTTTCATGGTTAGTTTGGAGTGTAATCAATGTCAATCTACTATCCTTTTCAATTTTGTTTTGCAAAGGTTCATTAATTCGTGCCATGTTAATTGTCATATCCCAATTTCCATTTCATGTACTAGTCCTCTTTTCCCTCCTCTCATGTTGTGGTCAATATGCCCACTTCTATCATTTATGAGACATGATCTGCTTGAGACACGTGGCTGCCATAAGGTTTAAAATACGTTATAGGTAATAGTAACAGGCAGTGATGATTGTTGGCATTTTTGAGTTATATTGTTTGATGCTTGTGTTTGTGCCCTTAGTGCTATGTTGTCGGTGTACATTGGTCTATAGGTAGGTTTTCTTTGTATCATATGTTAAGTCTTGTTTCTTGTGTTTGCCTACGGTGTATGACCAATGATGTTCACCATGGTAGCATTTGGTGCCGAGAGGATATGAACTAGCATAAATGATGTTTGCTCATAATTATGCATCTAAGCCTGTTAAATTGTTTTTTCTCTATATTGCACCATTACACTAAAGCAATATATTTTAATTCAGAGTATCTAGAAAATAATTTGTTATCGTATAAAAGGGAATGCCTAGGAGCAAGACCGATTCCAATGTTTGGACTACAGAGAGGACCGAATTACTTAGACTCCTTTAGGACCTTGTTAAACAAAGTGAAGAATGTAAACTTAATAAGAAACTTTGTGAGACTTGAGCAGTGTACTTGACAACACATTTTAATTATCTTGTAATTCCAACCCAAATTAAACATAAGAAAGAGAACCTACGAAAAATGTGCTTTTCTTACGACTTTAGATGGTGCGACAGGGTTAGGGGTCAACCTTGAGAGTGGTGTGTTTGATTTCTCTATGGAGTATCGTCTCTAACTAATTAAGATACATAAAATGTGCTATGTTTGAAGATGGATAATTATTTCACAAACATCCAAAAAAGTAATCTAATAAAATTTTTTAAAAATTTTATTTGTCTCTCTAGAATAGTCTAAGAGTGACAAGGTACCTCAATGAAGATGGGTATTTGCCTTTTAATAAATTGGATTCCATTTTCTCTTGTTTAATAGTGTCAGGTTTGATGGCCTTTGGTACAGCTTCATCGCATGCACCGGTAGCTGAGCATTTTTCTGAGGATGATAACCATACGGACACTCCTGCACTAGAAAAACACCACATTGATGATGTGGTGAATGATGTTAGGAGTCGACTGAATCGCTTGAGCTTAACGTCTTCAAATGGTGCTAGAGGAATTGGTGCAACCTTGCATAGTGTTGGCAAGGGGAAAAGGAAGATGAAGGAAACTGATGAGGAAGAAAATTGGCTAAAGATAATGGTGCAGGAGATTGTGGATCCAAAAACGAAGCCTAATGCTTAGTTCGCCAAATGCATACACATTCTTACAAATTGGGATACACGGGCCATGAGAAACTAACGCTACAAATGGTACTAAAAGACAACATTGGATTGTAGATGATGTTTTTAAAGAACAATAATGATGCCGATGATAAACTGCTAACCAAAGAGTATATGTCGAAGTAGTTTTTCTTGTGTACTAACTGGCTTTGTTTAATTTTTATCCTCTATGTCATATTATGAGACATTGTTTGATTTTTCATATTTATTTTTGCATTGGTGACTGTAGTTGTAACAATTATTTGTCAGTGGGATAACTTGTAATTTGTTTGACTATTGCCATTTGTAATTTGGTGATTGTATTATTCAGTACATTGTTCTTATATTTCAAGTTATCTTATTAAATGCATTTGTTTAATATTTTACAGAGGTAGTTGTCCATGATGGATATTAGATGTTGTATCTCTATAGCCTAGAATAATGGTGAAGGTGGGCTAGGTATAGATGACGTTGATTTGCTTGCGCTCATTGTTGTTTATCTTAAGCAACGACCATGAGCTAATAGGCCACAAAGATACCTTATGCACACGTCAATGTTAACAGGAAAAATGCAAGTGGCAAAATTACTTAACGGTGATGAAATACCATTATATAGCAAAGTGAGAATGACACGCAACCAATTTCTAGCCTTGAGTCGGATGTTAGAAGAACAGACAACCTTGCGGTCTTCTGACGAGGTCAACATCAATGAGAAACTGATGATATTTATATATATTGTGTGTCATGCCATATCGAACCAAGAAGCACATGATCATTGGAAACACTCAAGGGAAACAATATCTCGATGCTTCTTGGAGGTTTTATGGGCAATATGTTCATCACGTTATCATTCATTATACCCCCAAACTACAACAAAACATCAAAGCTTATTCAAGACAATCGAGAGAAGTATTCAAATTACTTCGATGTAAGTGTAAACACTCTTTTAAAAGCATGTCTAGGATAACAAAATGCACTCATGGTACTAATCCTCGTTTTATGTAGTCACGTGTAGGTAAAATTGATGGTACACATGTTCCATGTGTACTGCCATCATCTGAGCAAGGAAAATATCGAAATTGAAAAGGGTCATTGTCATTTCACGTGTTAGTAGCGTGCTCATTCGATATGCGGTTTACCTACATGTTGTCTGGATGGAGGGATCCGTACACAATTCACGTGTGTTGCAAGATGTGAAACAATATCATGCATTTCTAATTCCACTAGAAGGTATTGTTGTGCATCATGTCATTAACAATAATGTGATTTTATGCACAAATAATATTTTTTAAGAACACATTTGTTTTGATGTTTGTAGAGAAGTACTATTTAGCAGATTTCAGATATGCAATTCGAAGCTATATGCTTACACCGTACCGACAAACCACTTATCATTTGCAAGAATATATAAAATGTGGCACTATTTTTAAGTCACTAGAGGAGTACTTTAACTTTAAACATTTATTGCTATGGAATTGCATCGAAAGAACATTTGGTGTGTGAAAGGCGTGCTTCAAAATTTTAAAACAAATGAGCAGCTACACAATTGAGAAGCAAGCACTGATTTCAATTGCTTGTGTGGTGGTTCATAATTTCATCAGCATATGCACCGAGAAAAAGGACACCGAGGATGAGATTCATGGGGAAGATGATAACCTTATATACCACTTCGACAATGATGTTGTTCTAGTGTCGGTGTTACAAGAAAGGAACACTAAGTTCGACGATGATAGTCGTGATGATATTGACGAAATACCAGGTGGCCATGCATCTACAGATGAACGCCAAGGTGGAGAGATGATGCAAGAATATAGGGATGCTTTGGCCCAGCTAATGTGGGAAGATCACCAAAGGTGATGAATGAGACATTAGGCCTGAAGGGAACATTCAAATTATGTATTGTCAAGGTGGAAATGATCAATCAAGTAATGAACTTTGGTTAGGCCCTTATAGATAATTCAACAATAGATTTTCGTTTACAAATATTCCTGAATCTAAATATATTGGTCTAATTTTGTCGGGATTTTATTATTTTTTTAAGAAAAATATGCTATAACATATATAAATGGCTACGCAAAAAAATAATAAAAATTAATTGACAACATCATAATGAGAAATCATCCTAAATATTATAATTAAAATATATTGTAGTTTTTTCATGATATATAATAAATAGAAAAAAAATAAAAAATCACAAATATTTAACTTGTGGTTCTAACCACAAAAACATCCAAACATTAGTTTCAACTACAATTGGTTCACACCACAAATTTTATAACATTGCCAAACACTAATTACAACTACAAAGTTGGTTCTAACCATAAAAATGGTTACAACCAACAGTTCACACCACCCTACCAAACTGTTAGTGATGTGCCCTAGGCCAATTATGTAATGACCACATATTGACTTCATTACATTTGCATTTTATTAATAAAGAGGCATTTTTATTATTATTATTATTTTTAATGAATAGTTAATTCTGCCTAAGGTCATCAAGTATGTGACTTGATAGTAAAACTCTTAGGTGAAAATTGAATTATATTCTTAATTATCCCTAGTCGATCATGATTATTGGGATAATAATGAATGAAGACTAGTATGAAGTTTGACTGATGATTATGTTTTACTAATCATGCGTATGAGATACTAAGTCAACTCATAGATACATATTTGAGAAATGATGTATTGGATTGACTCGCTATGAGAATACTACATGGGTAATTGTCATAAGTGATTCTCATCACAATAGTATTTTCCTAGTCCTCTGACCTGAAATCATCATGGTTTCCTACATGACAAGTTCTATATTTTGACACAATCTAATATTATCTTTAACAGGATGATGGAATGGATTGTTGTTGGATATAAAGTGAATCATGTGAGGAATGTGAGTGGTTAAGAAGGAATTTGTCCCTCATTTATCATGAGAAAGATATCTAAGGGCCCCTCGATAAGTTAGACTGAAGTAAAATATATGGCCATACTGAAATGAATTGATAAGGGTTATCAATATCAGTCTACTTAAGATCGAGAAATAATATGATTAAATAGTATAAGGATGACATAAACCATGCCTTATGTTTAATCAAGGTATCTAGTGACAAAAAAGACTTTAATACTTATTGTGGATTAGGTTATGTCGGATTATTGACATTCGCATAACTTGGGTAATCATAATGTCTTGCTAGAGGCCACTTATGATTTGTGGGCCAGAAACAGAATTTCAAGCCCA
>CAMOHE010052779.1:36900-89275 GCA_946598075.1 Artocarpus hirsutus | reverse complement strand
ATTTTCCTAAATACTATTTTCTTTGATATTATTTTCCTAAATATTTTCTTAATTATATATTATTAACGTTATCTCGGCGCACACTTACTGAATTTAAAAAAGAAAATAAAAGATAAGAAAAGAAACAATGACTAGGGAACCAAAGACTGAGAATTAAGTCTTCTCAAAAAAAGGCTGAGAGTTAAATTACTTATACGCCCTTTATTTTTCATCAATATTTCCACGCAAAGGTTTACATTCCCTTTAATATTATTTTCTAAATATTTCTTAATTATATTATTAAATAAGTTTACAAAATTTAAAAAATAAAAATAAGAGATAAGAAAATAAACAAATGTCTTAGAAACCAAGTCACTGAAAAACTCTCCTGATAGGAAATAAATGCGAATTAATTACGACATGCCCTATACATTTTGAGTAAATTATATTGTGACATCCTAAATTATTTGCTTTTTACACAATATGCCTTAAACTCTTAATCTTGATATAATGCATCATAAATTTTAAAATTATTGATAATTAAAGTCCAAAGCTAGTTTTTATTTTTGTTCACTACTCTTTTCTATTTGTTAAGTTTAAATTTTTTTTATTAAGAAGACAATAAAATTAAAAAAAAAAAGACCTCTCTCTCTTCCCCTCTCTCTCTCTATCTTGATCCAACAAGGTGAGGCACCAAAAGGGGTGGTCCATAGCTGCTCTCTCTCTTTAAAATTTAGACTTTTTCTTTAAAAAAAAATTAAATTAGTGGTTGTGTTTTAATGTTTTTGAATCAATGGTTGAGATCAAAAGAGTACTTTTGTCAATTCACATTAAAAGTTAACAAAGTTATGTCCAAGATGTGTCAATGTAATTAATTCTAATCAAGGTGGTTTTTTTTTTTTTTTTTTTGTGAAAACCTTGATTTTATCTGAAAAAAAATTTCAAATACGATAAACTGTTTCTCTCCACACATGGATGTCGTTTATATGTGAAAACCATGATTGCTAGTATAATAAAGTGTTTAAGAAGTATAGTTAGAATCAATTTTAGTTAAAAATACTATTGAATATAAAAGCTTTATACTGTAACAACTTTATGTTTTTTACTATAATATGTGAGAGTTTTTAATTATTTATTGGCCAAACACCCCATAAGTTTGTTATCGTTTTATGTGAGAAACGACATATCTCGCTGTAGCCAAATATTTTTTTTACGTTTCTTTGGTGGGAACGTTATACAGTTTGAATATTTATATAGTTTAATCTCGATATTAAGCGATTTATTGTTTATGTTCTAATGTTGTCCGGTGTTTCAATAACATGCAGTTTTTTTTTTTATTCATTTAAAAAGCCTGCGCATATTAGAGCGCATAGATATTCATTGGAAACAGGATTCTCTTAAAGTTTGGGTTTTTTTTTTTTTTTTTGTTGGTTTTATTGTTTAGCGAATCCTATTGTGTTGATTGAATAGACTTCGAGTGTATATTAATTACATTGTGCCCAAAGGAATAATATAAGCCTATTGAAGATCATGACAGAAGGTTCTGGCAAAAAGGAAAGAGCAAAAAAAAAAAAAAAAAACCTACGAAAAAGAACTGGACAATTGAATCAATAAATGTACGTTATTTATATATTTTTTTTTTCCCTTGATCATTAAATAGAATTATGAAATGTTAGGAATTAAAAAGCCCTAATTTCTAAAAAAAAAACAAAATGAAGTATACACATAAACTAAATTTAATTTAGAGTTAGTCCCATAATCCCATTATACATATTAGAAAAAACAATACATCTGCAATAATTTTCAAAAGTTCCTTTCCCTATCTCTATTTCTCAGAGAGCTTGTGGATGCCAACTTGTTGCAGTACTGTCAAGAGACGAACTCGAGATATAATTTTCCATCTTAATTGGCATTGGTATCGTCATCCTCATGATCATCATCATAACACAAATCATCAGAGACAATATATTTTTTTTAAAAACTCGTCATGATCAGCATCCTCAAAATCAGAGTCAGAGTCAGAGTCAGAGTAAGAGCTATCACCACGATCATCATCATAATCCAAATCATAAAAGATAATGCGATCTTCGTCAAAATCCTCATGATCAACATTCACGGTTTTAGAGCTATCACCATCGTCGACAATCTGATCATCATCATTATCTTCCAACAAAGAGATATTATCACGATCACCACTAACATCAGCCTCAATCTGATCATCTTCATCATCAAATGGTGGTTCAAAATCAGACTCATCCACAAGAATATCATCAACTTTCATATCTCTAAACTCGACAGGTAATTGAAGGTGAATCGGAAATATCGCTCGCATTCTTGGCTTGCGGGAGACGAAGCGACGACGTGTTCCGGTAATACTTTTGGGAGACGAGGAAGCCATATCACCTAAAATTAATAATAACCAAAATTTAGAATAGAAAACCCTAATGGAATAATTGCAGAATCAACCAAAATATCATGACATAAAATAATTCCAAACATATACGTTCGGTTGTAATATATACACAAAAACTTACGAATTAGGAGGAAGAAAGATCATGAAATTTGTGTGGTTACTTGCCTTGTTTGAGACCAAAAAGGAACCAAAGGAACTCAAAGGAAGAGACAAGAAGAGAAGAGAAGCAACGCACTGAGGTGGAAGTAAAGTTTGAAAGGCCCAAATACGTATTTGTATAAGTAAACAATCTGACTTGAAAACCACGTCAGTAGAATGGTTTCCTTATTTGGCTTAAACAAAAGGGAAACAACTTTGCTGATAACTATCACGTATTAAAAAAAAAAAAAAAGGGAAAAAAGTAGTCATACTCGTAATAGGATGATGATAGATGAGACTAATTTATGTATATGCCCTTTAATTTTTCATCGATATTTCCATTTTTTTTAAATTAATGTCGATATTTCTATTTTGCGGGCAAAGTTTAGCATTTTCTTCAATATTATTTTCCTAAATATTTTTTTTTGAAGTGATTTCCAATTGTTTTCTTAATTATATATTATTAACGTTATCTTGGACGCACACTTACTAAATTTAAAAAAGAAAACAAAAGATAAGAAAACAAACAATGACTAAGAAACCAAAGATTGAGAACTAAATTACTTACACACCCTTTATTTTTCATCAATATTTCCACGCAAAGATTAACATTCTCTTTAACATTATTTTCTACATATTTCTTATATATTATTCTATATGTCACTAGTACACGTTGGACATTAGATGACAATTAAAACCCTCGTCTAAAGATTAGATGACAGTCACACAAATTGTCATCTAATCGACAGACGTAATATGTCAGACATTAGATGACAGTAACAAACTTTAAAAAAATATATAATAAAATAAAATAAATAAACAAATGTCTTAGAAACCAAGCCATTGAAAAACTTGCCTAATAGAAAATAAATGAGAATTTATTACGACATGCCCTATACATTTTTGAGTAAATTGTATTGTAGCATCCGAAACTATTTGATTTTTACGTAATATATTTCAAACTTTTAATCTTGACATAATGTATCATGAACTTTGAAATTATTAATAATTAAAGTCCGATAGCTAGTTTTAATTTTCTATCACTACTCTTTTCTATGTACTGAATTTCAATTTTTTTTAAGATGATAATAAAATTAAAAAAAAATATAACTTTCTTCTCTCTCCCTCTCACTGTGTCTTTGTCTTGATCAGACAAGGTGGGGCGCCAAAGTAGTGGTCCATAACTGCCCTTTCTCTTTCTTGCAAATTTAGACCGTGTCAGTAAAATTAACTTTTTTTAATGTAAGTAAGATCGAACCAATGACCTCCTGCAAAAGCTTCACTCTACCATGAAAAAAGAACTAATTTACGTATATGCCCTTTAATTTTTGAACAATATTTCCACGCAAAGTTTAACATTTTTTCTTGACCGTTATTTTTCAAAATCTTTTTTGATTATATATTATTAAAGTTAAATTAGAGGTACACTTACAAAATTAAAAAAAAAAAAAAGATAAGAGAAAAAACATTGACTTTTTTTTTTTTTTTGAAGAAGAAAAACTCTCCTGAGAGAGAGTATATGAGAATTAATTTACGTACATTTACAAAATTTAAAAAAGAAAGTAAAAGATAAGAGAAGGAAATAATGACTTGGAAACCAAGTCACTGAAAAATTCTCCTGATAGAAAATGAATGAGAATTAATTTACATATTCCCTCACACAATTCTATCAATATTTCCCCGCAACGTTTACAACTCGTCGTGTCATATAGATATTCTAATTAATTGATTTAATGCTTATCCTAAAGATGCGTGCTTTTTGTCTTTTATTTTGAAAAAAAAAAAAATCTTCCCCGTCCAATTTTTTTCGTATCAATTATCCTAACCTAGTTATGCATAAAAACTACGAACCAGTTATTAAAAAAAAAAAAAAAAATTGCCACACAGAAAGGAAAATTTTGGCTTACATGTGTCTTGAAAAGTTTTCAAACATGTAAGGCCTCTTAGCGGTATCACCCTCCTTGATCACCATTCAAGCAATCTAATTTATGAAAGTTTCAACGTCCAAGTCAAATAATATATAATATAATAAAAAAAGAGATTTATTTGCATTGTTGTCCTCTAAACTTTTTTTATTGACAATGTGTTTTTTGAACTTTTTTCTTTTACAATTAACTCTTTAAACTTAGAATTATGTGGCAAAAATCCCAATTAATGTCGTATGGTGCAAATTTCTTCTTTTTTTCCCCCTTGAAAGTTGACGTATGCAACAGATAAAAACGAAATTGTGTTCCCTAGTTCAAATTGGATTTTTTTTTTTTTTTCCTTTTGGCATGATTCGTTTTAGGCCTGCTTTTTCTTACGAGCCAGTAGTGGAGTGGTGAAAGAGGCCTGCTATATGTATACTACATTAGTAGGTGAAATTAAAAAAAAAAAAAAATCAGTGAACTATGGAAGCTATCAGTGTGACTGATATATATTCGCTTGTGGGCCATACTCGTGCTGTATTTTGATGAAAAGTTTCTTAATATTTCAACAATATTAAGGTAGCTAAATCTCTAAAGTGATTGTCGAAGGTTAAACTAGAGTGCATATTCTCGGAGGTCATTGATGAAAATAACCATAATAATGCACTAATGGGGCACAAAAACATGATCATACATGCCATACTCCTCTTTCCTGCTCATTGTTTATGATTAGTGTTGAGAGTGCCATGGAGTGAGTTTCACTCTCTACTCTCCACGTGCTCTTGTAGAGGAACATTTAGCATAAATGATGTAGGAAAATTATTTCTATAATAGTGATTTTTATAATATTTTAGCTTTATTTTGTTATTAGTTTATCTTTATTTGTCTAATTAATAATTAGTTGTTTATTGCAGTGAGTGCTTGTCATCTTTTTGTATTAGAGGGTAATAAATACCATCGTAGGCTAATTGTAATAGTTATAGAGTAGAATGTTGAGCATCAATGGATACAAAACTTAGAGTGTTTTCACTTCTTTTGGGGATTTTCTCCTTTGGAGGGCTTTCTTTAGATAAGTTTTTGAATTCTCCGTTCAAGTTAAGCTAGTAAAAACACCATCTTTCTGATTTTGCTGCGTCGGGAAGGCTTCCATCGTGACTTGGCTTTCGAATTTCTCTCTTTCTACGTATAAACTCATAATTGGCACAACACGTACACTTTAGTTTGCTCTTTTATAACTTGAGCTAAAAAAAATTATGAAACAACAATTGAAGAACATACTACATAGTGGCATTTGGGCATATTCCACTATTTAGAGTATGGTTATATGATAAATTTTTCTGCATGCTCTAATCTATGTTACCGATAGGCCATATTCTTATGTGAATGTTTGTCTGGTTATTTCCCAATTTGGGTTAGCGTGATGGATCTTACAACAAATTAGAAGTTTTACAAGAATACCTCTTCTAATTTGAATTATTTAAAGTAAACGCAATCAACTAATTATTAAAATTTTATTTTATCCCCTTCAAGTGTATTAAACAAATGTCAAATATGCTAGAAATGCAGATGCTAAAAATTGCTTATCTAGATTATGGATAATGGATATAATAAAACTTTTAACATATAATTTATTCTATATAATTAGTCTTGGTTGTAGTCCTCTTTTTTGGATAAATGTTTTAATGTATACAGTTTTCTGCATTTTTTTAATATACATTATATAAGACCTTCTCAATTGCATTTTTTCACCCTGCTAATAAATATTATGCTTTGCTTTTGTTAACATAAAAAGTCGGAGCTTTCTACGTTAAAATGAATGTGGTCAGTAATGATAATAAATGTAGAACAATGTTCATAATCCTAATATTAATATTCATAATAGTAACAACAATTTTAGAAATAGAATAAAACAAATTTTGAAGTGAAGATGTTGGTTACTTTTCTTTGAGTTATCGGTCTACTTAGCTTTTTTTTTTTTTTTTTAAATTAAAAGGAAAGATAAAGTAACTCCAACAAATTCTGACTAAGTTGGATTTCCACAAAAATTAAGAGTTGTTGGGTTCCAAAAGGAGATAAATATACATGAGCACATGTGTATGTAAACAAGAACTTTAGACGTAGCATTATTCCAATTAAGTCCCAGCTAGTACGTTATGAAGACTCATTAGTACACATGTGTGCACATGCACTAATAAGGGTGGAGCCAAAAAGAAAATGAATAAATAAATAAATATAAAAAACGGGGCGTATCTTAAAAATTTCATCAAATGTCGCGTATAAATCAAGGAAAAGATTTTAAATATTATGAAGTAAGACAAATATGGAATTTCATAATTCTGAAGGAAGCAAACTATAAATTTCATTATCTTTCACATATAAATTAAAAGAAAAAATTTCGGTCAGGCAACCTCTCACTCTCCCACATACGTAGCTCCAAATCTACACATATATATAGAACTTTGTCGTGATCATTTTCTGTGTCTATTGGGAACCTAACATCTCTAGGCATGTATATACAATGACACCCATAAGGATCCATATTTCAGAAAGCTAATTAATCATACTAAAACGAATACATGATATCTCTAATGATTCCACCTGATAAATAGAGATAATAAAAAGAGAGAAATATTATCTAGCACAGCGTATAAACATGTTTGACTGGATATTTATCGGATTACTATGTATATTTTATTCGATTACGACAAGAGTGCACTTTTCAAAAAGTTCTCTTAAAGTGATTTTTGTCTTTCACGTATTGGAATTAGCTAAACATATATATATATATATAAGGCCAAAGATAATTAGAGTTGTGAGAATGTAGAAGTAGCTACATATACATATATACATATAAGAACACTAAAAAGGCTCTAAAGTAAAAAATATTCAAGTGAGCTTCTTTGAATTTTTCCTTGACACCAACGCAAATTCAATCTGTCCTCATGTACAGAATTACAAAGGAAAGTTATATTTAAATTTTCCAAGATAATGTAGTTTCAAAGGCAAAGTTGGTAAAGGTTCTCTCAAGGAATTCAAGAAAATACATAGAATTGTTAGTCAAACATAATGCTCATGCATGCTTTTGTTCTGGTCTAAATTATCGAACAAATTTTTTTCATATATATCTTAGTATGAATATGTGAGCCCCCAATAAAACTCTTAGATCTAAGCAAACACAAGCATGTCTAATATACATACAAACATACATACATAAATATATATATATCTATATATATATGCAAATTTATGGCATATAGTGCAATAAAATAAACATATTACCATTCCACGGATTTCATCATTTCGAATTTTGAAGCTTAATTGTAACTATATCATGTGTCTAATTATATATGAAAACATCGACAATGAAAAAGAAATTATTACTGATGACTATTACCTTTGTACGCTAGCTAAGCTGGTAGTACACGACAATCATATTGTTCAAATTATTCATCTGATTAACAACAAGTACCGCAAGATCTCACTCAGAATATAATTTGTCTCATTCATAAAGTCAGATCCAGAGTACTTGCCTTTCTTCCAAGCTTTGTATCCAACACTAATCCCCCTCCTTCCTTCAACAGTCTGCCCATAATTAGCTTCTTATTTGGGGACGAAGATGGAGAAAGTGAAAGAAACAAAGTAGTAGCAGTATTAACATCCACTTCTTCATGATGATCATGATCATCTTTTGGTCTTATTTTCAGAGATAAGTTCAAATCCAAGTCATGATTATCATGTTCCTGTTCCGAATCCAAAGCTTTCCTTTTCATCTTGTTGTGAGGACCTTCTCGAATTGATCTGGAACTAGTACTTGTGTTCAAGTCATAAGTAGTACTAGAATTCACTAATTGATGATCTCTCATGATTAATCCCTTGTCATGGAACATTTGCTTATTGTTCGGGAGACTAATTAGATCCAACTCCATCGAGCTCGGATTGTTGTTCAAGATTTGTGCTTTCCACGATCTGCAAAACGACTCGCCTTGATTATCATGAGTTTGATGCGCCCTTGATCTCCAACTGGAACTTGTATCTAAATTAGTACTAGTAACTGAACCAATATTATTAACATTATTGTTGTTGTTTCTGAATAGTCTCTGGGCAACTGAATCATAAACTCCGTGTTTTGCGCCATCGAACGCAGCCCTGAATGAAGAATACTGAGGACTAGTGTAAATCTGGTGGTCACGAGTACTTGATCTCCAGGAAGAATCAGCATATCTTTATCATGACAAACAAAAGAAACAGATTATTGTTAAATTTAATTCCTAACAAACTAGCCAGGGAGTAATTAAATTGATCGGCCATGTAGAACTTAATCCGTACCTTAAACTGGAAGAACTAGGCCATTGATTGAAACCTTGTAGCACGGGGAGTTGGCTAAGGTTGTAAATATTGTGGTGCTCTCCGCCTTCCAAGTAAAACCCTTGTTCTGAAAGAACTGTAATTTTAAAACAATCATGAGGATCTAGATATATATAGAGGAACAATTGTATAGTAACACCCTAATGAAAATTTGTTTTAATTTTGTAGAGGAAATGACACATAATTTAATTTACCTTGATTTGGATCCTCAATCTTCTTGCTCCTATACATCTATAAATCAAAATGAAACCCCCCAAAGAAAGAAAAAGAATCAAATCAGTATAAATTGTTAATCATTATTTGGAAAGTGTTAATCCTGCAATTTAGAAAGGAAAATTATGAATTCTTGATCAAGTAATTAATTATTACTTGAAGATGGCTTTTCACATGAGCTATGCTAAGACCCTTTATGTTCATCATCTGAAGAACCAATTTAGGCGTAGCTCCTGCACCAACAAGGTCGCACTAGTACTATGAATAACAATAATAGTACCTTTTCTTGTCCATAATAACCACAAATATTAATTACGTTAGAAATTATACTAGTTAGACTCATAATTAACATAGAGAAATTTTAAAATACTTCTTACTTTCTTGTCCTCCTAATCTTTCGACTGCTCGAACAAAGCAAAGATGGAGATCAGGTGTCCACCGCAGCCTCGGCGTCTTGGAACGAATGTATTGCCTTACAGATCCGCCGGAACCCGATTCCTTCTTCGACGATCCATTAATATTCTCTTCAACTGTGCTGTTGCTAGAGCTCCTTCCGTTGATGTTCTGCTGGCTATGATGGTCAGCTAACTTTTCCTCATCTTCCTCTTCATTTTCCTTGCCCTCGAATTCATTAATACTGTTAGAAGGGCTTGTTTTGGCGATGACTTTGGTAGTACTAGTGCTATCAATACTTCTCTCCATCTGATGATGATGGTCTTTTAATCAAACCTTGATTTGTTTTGCTTTATTTCAAGTCTCCTTTCTCGTTGATAAGCAAAGGATGATGATGAGATTTTGGTAATAACATCATATTCGTTTGTGCTTGATCAAGCTAGGAATGATTTTTTATGTTTTCCTCTTTTCTTAACTCAGCCAGAATTGATGGCGATCTGAAGAACATTATTCTTTTCAAATAAGGTCTCTCTCTCTCTCTCTCTCTTTTCCTTAATTCTTTATAGTTATGGTACAACTTGCATGCATATATGACGCAATTTTGTGTATGATACATCATATATATACACATATATATTTATGTGCATATATACAGACCTACACGGTATTGATCATGTACGTACCCGGTCCATTGAATAGTAAATAATAATGAGAAGGTATATTAAAAACAAAAAAAAAAAAATTATACTCCATGGAAATAATGCAACTTTGCTAAAAAAGAGAGCATCTTAGAAACTCTCATCTTTGTAAAAAATATATATAAATAAAACATCGAGACTCTGAAAATGGAACAATATAGGCTAGCTAAATAGTAAATAAATCCTATTTGAGAAAAGGCTTGCCACAAAATACCCTAAATTCTCATAACCACATAAGATAAAAATTAATAGAATAATAATTTGTTAATCATATTATAAGGACTATAAATTGTGATGTTCAAGTCTTATGTTTTCCTAAGTGGTCGAATTGTACACAGAAAAATGATAAGAACAGAAATATACTACGAATATAATAAACTATTCTTTTTATGGTATCACTCTAGAGCCCCGTAAAATCATAGACATGCAGAAACGCTAAAAACCAATCACTGTCTACAGAAATTAATAACAATAATTTATTATACTGATGTGAGACCTAAATAATAAGTATGTTTATAGGGCAAAATATTCTTGAATAATATTATTAATTAATTATATCAAGTAGAGAAAGAAAGGGACAAACTAGTCAACTTCTCCGAAGCAAGAATCCTGTGGCTCTTTAAAGAAAAAGGGTTTATTATTAGCTCGTCTGCTCGTGACTTGGGAGAGGAAAAGACACGTAACACGAATAAAATAATCCCATCACAGAGATAGAAATTAAGCATAAACTTATGCGTATTTGGGAGATGCCATATATATGTATACATATATATACATATATATATACACATATTATGTATGTATATCTATATTAATCTACCTCCATGTTTGGCACGATTTTAATTAAACCCCCCTCTGATCAGTAACTCACTAATTAATATTAATTAAAAATTTTGCGCCACTGCTATTTTGTCAGGAATCATGTTTGTCCCTACTTGGAATGGAAGTACTCATGTCCCCACTTAATTAAGTCAACTGAACTTTAGGATATACGTGTTGGTACACAAACACATGCTTATATATATATATATATGATATATATATATATATGTATATATATATATGCAGTCGTTGATCATCACTATACCATTGAAATAATGCCCTATTATGTGTACATATAGTTTTACCAGCAATTTAAACTACGTATACATAAGAGAATGTTAGAGGCATAAGGAATCAATACTATTTGAATTATTTGCATATGATTAGTTAATTAATTAGGCAAATAACAATATGATAATTTTAATCGTTAATTTAGCTGCTCTTTCTCTACTATTCTCTTGCCGTCTCTAAGAAAACATTTTTGAATGATTATACAAATATGTTAGAATATTACTAAATGAGGGTTTTCCATAAAAATCTATTTGATTCATAGATTTGAATTACAGTTTAAATTATTCTCCCTTGTATTTATTTAAACCTTTTGTTGAAACCGATGAACAACACAGACTATTAATTGTAAAATGTGATGCAATCAATATGCAAAGAGAAAATAGCTAAGATGAAAGAAAAAAAAAAAAGATCATAATTGCACACTTGTATTTTTTTTCCTCTAATTTACCAACCAAAAAAAATAAAAGAAAAAACCACTTCTAACTTTGTTTGACAACGTCGTTAAAACTTAGTTCTAACTGTTACAATTTAAAGCTCTTGTATGTAACAATATAAAGTAAGAGGATACCACAATATAAAACTTTCGCATGCTACGGTATTTTGATTCCAACTATATAGTTTTAACTATGTTCCGTAACACACTCTAAATGTTAATTTGTTCATTTTTCTACGCTAAGAAAGCATATAGTTAACATCGATTCCGTTGAACTTATTCCTATTCGCACATACAATCATGATGAAATCCGACATCATGACCTTTGATGAAGAGGCCGAGACAATACACATTATAATTATTATTGAGAAATTGGAAGTCAATTATATATTCTGCACTCGTGTAATGTATTTATGGGTAAAAAGTGCAAGACCTATAACCTTATTAATTATATGATCTATATATAACCACTTAAAGCTACATTTTCCCCATCACGAGCTTCCTGAGAAAATTCAGTGCCGTCCAAGAAATATTATAGCTAGCTACCTTCAAAAAGAGGCCTAGTAGTTCTAAGCTTACCAACTAAAATAAAAAGGGGGAAATATTCCAAAAAATCAGATTTAAACTAAATGAGCAATCATATTTAACTGTATGAGATTACAACCCCTGTTATTAATAGAACTGTGAACTCTAGTTCAAAAAATTAAATACTTATTAATAGAACTGTGAATTCTAGTTCAAAAAATTAAATACTAAATCGAAGCCTATTATTTTATAAGCAGTGGGGCTTCAACCTATAAGAAAAAAAAAAGATGCTTTTCAAACTTACAATTTACTTCGAAGTTCATCGATCTCACACCATTTGCTTTTTGTTAGCATCATATTCCCTATATATGGAAACTCAAAATAATTGAGATATATATATATATATATATATATATAATTCCTTTCCAAACTGTCTCGTTGTGCATATGCTCGTCGTTATTAAATATATTATTATGTGTATAGTTCTCGTGACAATTCAAATCTCAAAATGAATTAATAGTACGATTATTCAAGTACTTTTGTATCCCAACACGTAAAATTTGGAATCGTGTAGAATTAAGTTGTTTTATCAAACATCTTAATTGTGAAGAAATAAGAAAGAAAAACCAAAAGGAAATGTTTTCTGTATATATAAAAAAATGCTCCAGCTAATGCATGCATTTGTCATTTGCATTTGTCATTTGCCTCTTAAGTCCAAAAAAGAATTGGACTTAAAGTACTTTACGCAATAAATAAATAAATATATATTTATTTTGACCTTACCACTTATTTAATTTTTTATGTTTAAGATGATGTCTAAGCAATTATATATATTATGATTTACTATTCAGAAAGTTTTAAATAGTTTTTATTGTACCATTTATGATACTTTAAATTGATGATATAAATTAAGAAAAAACGATTCGTTTATATCTACACCGTCAGAATTGGGAAATTAAATGAAGAAAAGTACTGAAATAAAAGGCTAACATTTGATGAACTTGAGCTAATAAACATCAAAACACGCGAGATTGACGAGTGATAAGAGCCATACAAATCTCAATTTTTTTAAAATCAATATCAGATCATCAATGGAAAAAAAAAAAAAGAATTCTGATCAGAAAGCTTGATCTGGTTGGAGTACTTATAAATTAAAAAAATAAAAACCACATTATGTGTTCTTTAATATTGCCTACACATCTAGCAAAATTGAAGACTATAGCATAACGAGACATTTAGAAATGGGGCTAGCTTTGTAATATTAACCTGTGAAAACTATAAAAAATACAGGTTGGTCTGAAAAGATTCGGCAGCACCCATGACCCCAACTGTAAAGTCAACTCCCAACAGTACCTATGTTTTTTCATCCAATTTTTTTTTTTAAACTCAATGTAATTGCTTTGTTGTTATTATTATTATTTTGCCATGCATGAAAATACGTGACCCTATTAATGCGGATCTATATCCATTGATAAAGAGGATGTCTGTCTTTTCTAAAATTATATATATATAGACCATATTATTATATATCTATGTATTATCATCATTATCAAGTATCATGTACATATCATATGTAAGGCATATATATATATATATATGGATGTTCTCCACTTAAAAATGTTATTCTCCTATTTTCTATCGAGTCACTGTTGTAAATCTCCCTTGACGCTTTCAAAGTCCACGAAGAAATTAAAAGAAAATAAATCAAACGAAGACTCAGAAGACTTGTTGGGAGTGTCACAACTACTTCCCAAAAAATAAAAATAAAAAAAAATAAAAAAAATAAACACATTGCTAGGCAATACATAGAAATTCATTTGTAAAATATTCCTTGTTCTGCAACTAACTTCTTACAAATATTAAATCAATAATCTAGTAATTGAGTTTGGTCCACAATCGCCATGTTGTAGATAACTATCTATTTATTCCATAAAATTAAAAAGACTATTATGTTACTTAATTAATTTCTTAAATATCAATTGGGTATATTAATTAATAATACTTCAATTCATGAGAAATTCATTCGTTTTCAATTTTTTTATTATAAGTGAGCTTGTCGAGCTCGTTTCCTATTTTGTAATTGACCAATGATGGGTAGGTGTAGGTCTAAATAAAGACGTTTCTATGCACTGAATGGAATAATATATATCAAACTCTTAAGGGGTGGAAAAGAAAGTAAAGAAAGAAAGAATGGAATAATACCAAGTTTAGTATTAACTTAATCTCAAAAGTATATTTTGTCTCGTTTTCAAGCCATTTAGATGGTCGGCGAAGTTGATGTGTTACCAGTCACCAATTTTATAAACCATGACTAAATTTGTGCGCCGCCTAATAGTGGTAATAGAAACATCTTGTTCTAAACCAGATCACAATGACAAGTGAGGGCAACTTTGTAAGTCCGTTCACCCTAACTATAAGTTATGGGTTTAGTTCACTTTGAGCCTCACTTAAAAATAGTAATATTTTTTCCTCCCCTTGTATCAAAAAAAAAAAAAAAGATCATAATTATCTGTTTTTACGATCATTTCACCCCGTTTTTGCTCTCATGTAATGCCGATTTACATGATAAATATTCCAAATCCAAGCGTTTCAAGGGAAAAAAGTTTTGTTTTCTGGGCCTATTTAGAAGCGATACTCTTTTTTTAATATCATCAAATATGCATTATAGATTACGTTTAACACAAAAATTCATACGTTTTTCATTTCAAAAAATTCATTCATTTTATTAACACTCAATTTTGAACTAGGAATACCAAGATACCCTTAAATAACAAATAAAAAAAAAAAGTACTTTGAAAACGAAAAAGTGGAAACGAAAACCCATTTTTGAATATTTTCTATTTTTTTTATGTTTTTTAATCTTGTTTATTATTTTTTTACTTCTTGTATCTACGAATACCATAACACCTTTAAATAAAAAGTTAAAAAAGTACTTTGAAAACGAAAACATGGAAACAAAACCCATTTTTGAATATTTTCTGTTTTTTTAAGTTTTTAAATATTGTTTATTATTTTTTTTTATTTCTTGTTTTTAACGGTATCATGAGCATTCTTAAGGTCAAAATAAATAATATTGAATAGTTTCTATTTTTAATGTTTTTTAATCTTGTTTATTATTTTTTTTTAATTTCTTGTATTTAAGGGTATTATGAGCATTCTTAAGGTCAAAATCAAGTTACAAACACGAGACAACATAGAATTGCACATTAAACGTATAGGGTGTTTGACAAATAAATTTAAACTCAAAAAATGAGTTTATATACTTAGATGTAAGAGCTTTACATTGTCGACAGTTCAAACTCATGATTTTAAACTCATTTGCTAAAATCAAGGTTAAATTTCAAGGAATACGTTTCATGGAATCAAAAATCAATGATATACTTTTTAAATAAACCTAAAAGTAAAAGTACAAAAGGTAAATAACCCAAAGAAATTCCCTTCTACCTCTCATCATCTTTGGAGGACAAAATAGCTACGTGTTTTAACCTTGTAAAACTAAATTTGACACGGTGAAAATTAGAATGGTTAATCTCTGAACCCATATGAGCATGCGCGTGTAACAGATGCGGCCACCTCATACAAAACCATTCAAAGATAGAAGGAAAATACCACATTATCTGCAAAAGAAAAGGCAGTTCCTAACGTTTCAAGCCACAAAGAGTGGACCTTCTAAAGGAGCCATATCAGAGTGACGGAGCTAATAATTCAAAAGGGCTTATTCAGGAGAAAATAAGATCTTGCAAAAACAAGCAATTGCGTCGGTATTAGACCATTCCATGGTACTCTGAACTTAAAAGGCAGCCACAGATTCCAATATCCAAAATGCATTTATTTTCCTCTATTTGCCACTCTCAATATGTTCCTTACGTGGCCGTTACAAAAACCACGCTTTCTCGACCCCAGTCTAGCCTTTCAAATGACAAGGAAAAAAAATTGTAGCTGTCCATCTCAAGCCCGAGATGCTTATCGAAGAAGCCGAGTTGTCAACCAAAAAAAAAAAAAAGGCCACATCTGTTAACCGATGTTTAGAATGCCACGTCATGATTGCCGAATCAAATAACGAAAACATCCAGATTCTATGACGGAGCTGAAATGCTAAAACGAAAGCCAGTCTTCCCACGATCGTCTTCAAACTGCTTCAATATGTAATAGTAGTTGCACTGCATATAAAGCTACACTTGTCAGGATACAAGACCTCTATTCTTTCTGAGTCAAGAAGCAAATATAGAAAGCAAGAACCGCAGCAAACAATCAAAAACACGTCCACACATGCATGGTCACGAGGCACTAACGAAGTAGAAATTTCCATTAATCTTGTGCACTTAGCGGTGGCAATAAGACAATTATATTAGGTTGCTACATTTCAGCAAACGAATACACTCAATAGATAAAGTGTTAAGAAAAGAATTCCCATTCCTTATTGTTCTAGATGGTGACAATATCCTTTAAGTTTGATCAGGATGAGATGACAGACTAATTCATTTTAGCACTTTCTTTTGCGTGCTTTACAGGGTGGGGGCTTTTTGGAAGTTTGTAAGACCTACATCAATATTGAATGGAAAGTAGAATATCCGACACAAGTTTCCAGTAACACCTAGCATAATTACATTGAACGTTCTTTCTCAATCACGATGTGTAACAAGGTACTTGTTTAGTATTATTTATCGTAAAAAGATTAGACAACTAACCTCTAGACGGAAGAACTTTGTTGGCACAACAATCCCAGCTCCAACTGAAGTTCGAAATGACTCGAAGAACTTTGGGACAGAAAAGTTCCGGAACTCATTCTCTGTTAATTTTGCTAGGTTCCCTGAACCTGCAAAAATATGTCCATGTACTCCATGTTCTCTTAACCAGCGAAGCGGAAGATCAAAAGAAAGATCTGCAAATGCAGTAACAGCGAGGTCTCCCCCAATAACATCTCTTCCAGAAGAGTCTGAATTCTCGCCACCAGATATATCGCTATTTTGCCTTCTTGGCTCTGTGGGGCCAATTCCTCTTGTCTTAAATCCCCACACTGTTGATGGGCCTCCCAAAGTGCAAACTGGTGAGAAATCGCCACCCAAGAAGAACCTTTCTGGAAGGGATGAAGGTTTGTTCAAGAATCCACTCCCCCATGGGAAAACAACACCACCCGAGATTCCAAAATTGACTGCAACATTATAAAATCCGAAAGGCAAAGCATAGCGAAGATCAAATTCCTGTTTGACATTTCAACACAAAAAAGTTACTTAAGCAACAATGGGCATAAAGAACAGCATAGGATGGAGTTTATCGATATAATAAAGCTGACAAAAGTGAAAATAATACAGGGGAAATTTTGGGAAATGTTATTTCCATTAAATGAGATTGAAAAGCAACGACACCATTTGATATTCGAATTTCTCCCATGTCAAGGGCAAGGGGAGAAATTTTGGGAAATGTTATTTCCATTCAATGAGAATGACAAGCAATGACAACATTTTAATGACATATTCTCTTCATCTAGTCCAGAATGAGAAAGGGGAAGTACAGGGAGGAGTGCATTGGGCAGCTATAAATTTGACTGCAATAAGGTGGGCGGATGCAGTTTGATAGGGAAAAGTATAAGAAATTTGCTTCAACTAACTCAGTATTAATAAGTAAAACAAAAATCAACGAAGTCAAAATCCAGAGGAGTGAAATCCAAATCCCCAAATGCATTTTACATATCATGCGCTTTTAAATTGCTTGCACTGCTACACAAATCAGTCGGAGTATGTCTCGACTATGACCTCACAAATCAATTACAAAATTCATTTTTTTCCCATGATAAAGCAAGTAGAAGGCAAGCACTCTACCTGACGTAAAAACCTTAAGCACCGAGGATCAGGTGCAAGGCCACCAATTTGACTGGTCAAAACGCAAGCGTAACCTTGAGTTGGCCTTGCAGGTGAATTCCTTCGATCCATCTTAAACGTATATTTAAGAAATGAAAGTAACCCGTGTCCAAGCTGCCTTCTGATTGTCCTAGAGGCCATCTGTGATGGGTCTGTTAAGGTACGCCAACCAAGATTGTATACCAAGTCATGGTGCTTGGTCGAAATTAGGCCAAGAGAGAGACCCAGCTGTCGCCCTTTGTAAGAAGAGAACTCTTGCCAATCTTGAGAAAGCAAGAAAGCCCGCACCACCACAGGAGTTAAGAAACCTTTCAATCTTGGCAGATACACACCTGCACTCACCTCAGACGTTTGGTTGGGGCCATATGCCAAAGAACCATCCCACAGATCCCCATATCCAAGCCAATTTTTGTACTTAACCGAACCTTCAAGTGTCCAAGATCTAGCCTACAAAGGCATTATGCAATCTCATGAGCCAAATCTACAATGTAGCATTATGGATTCGTGCACATCTATTAAATCAGATAGCATGAAGTTAGAACATCTTAACTTCCACATTAATCAACTAAACTGTACAAAGCTCGCGAATGGATACAACAAGGAAACATGACAATGTTATAAAAAAAATTATTTGATTCAAGAATTAGATACAAATTGTTAAAGAGTGTAACAAAAATGCTTTCTTTCTGTCTTTCTTTCTCCCAATTGATACAACATAAGCACGGTTGTTTCCTTGTTTTCCTTGATGTATACAACAGAAAAAATTGATTGTCAAAACAAAATATTATCTTTGCATAAAAGGAAGTCCTATCATGGCCATAAACAACCCTCTGACAAACGACTGAAGCACAACTAACTAAAAACTTCATTTCTCGCTACAAAAACATGGTATAGATATCAATGTTTGAGCCAAAATACCATCTCATTTCTAATTTTCCCCCAATTTCTCAACATCCAAACGTCGTAAACATTCTAATATGAAATCCAGTAACAACAAAACAAGAACACAGTCTGCGAAACCTTACCGCAGGCTTAGTGTAGGCGCCGCACTCACCGGAGAGGGTTTTTGGTCTCCACAACCTCCACGATGACACTGGCGGTCCCAGGCAACTCGGGAGGGCCAGAATCGAGTGTTATCTGAACCGAGTCGAAGATCTCTAGCCCTTGGAGCTTCGCATTGGCGATCCCAGCCGCCTCGAGAAGCTCCTGCATGGTCCCGGCCTTCCTGATTCCCTCAACTTCGGCCTCAATCACGAACTCCTTCGTCTTTGCGTTTCCCTTGATGATCACATTGTGGACTGTAAGAGGAACCTTCTCGGTGGACAATCGGCGGATCAGGTTTTCGAGCTTGGACCTGTCGGCAAGCAATTGCGCCTCCTTCGACGGAGGCCTGTGTTGCCGCTGCTGCTCTTCCTCTTCATCTTCATCGGCGTCTTCGTCGTCGTCGCCACTGCCGTCCTCTGCTTCGTACTGGTCGTCGTCGGGGTCGTCGACGTTGGAGGGAGATGGACGGTGGAGTTCCTGGTCTTTGTTAGGGTTTAGGATGTTGAGGTCCTGTTTGGCGTCGTCGGAGTCCGCCATGGAAAGCGATGGACAGGAGGGTTGGGACAAACGGAGGAACGGCGGTGGGTGGGGATTTCCCTTCGATGGGACTGAAACTTGACTTCGGCGCAGACATGAGGAATGGCCTGTGATTCTGATTTCCAACTCTCTCGGGAAAACGACATGTCATCAATAAACGGCATTACAATAAAAACGACAACTTCTCGACACGATCCTTCGTAGCCGACGACATTAATAAGAGAGCGGTTATTGATTGGAAAATGGAAAGCAGTTTAATCACAAAAACGACAACAGAGACGACAGCCGAAAAAACTAATTTATCATTTGGACTAATTTCATTTTCAACCTTTAAATTATGTAACTTATTCTAGTTTAATCCTTAAATTTTAAAACATTACAAATCACATCCTTTAACTATTCAAGTTGTCCTATCTTGGCTTTTCTATTATTAAATACGTTTAATATTGTTAGAATTGAGCAATAATCTTTTGAATAGTCTGCCTCTATTTGAAAAAATGATTAGAACTGTTAATTAGAATCAATATTGGTTGGAATAAAAAATATGAGTTGGAACCGTAATTTGTAGCTATAACCATTATTTAGGAAGAATTTAAAATTGTTGGTTGGAATCAAAATTAGTTGAAACCATTGTTTAGAGTTTGAACCAAAATTTTTGGTTTGAACCATAATGGATATGTTAGTTTAAAATAATGTCTCAGTATGTTTAAACCAAAAATGTACATTTGATCCAAAAATATTGGTTAGAACTAAAACCCTCAATTGAAACAGATGGGCTTAATGTTGGAATTGATGGGTTATCTAAACATATGTTTAGGTTGGAACGTATAACATACGTTTGAACTATTGTTACAAACAGACACTTTAAGTCCCAAAATCCAATAAAGTTTGTGAAACCCCGAGTTTGATGTGAATTGAGAGGGGGACAATGATAGGATAAAAACATGAAAAGCAAAATAATCTTGGAAATAATCAACCCTGCCTAAATTTTTTTAAAAAAAAAGATGAGGTAAGTAACAATTTTAAGAAAATTAATTAAAATTAATGACAGAAATGATGCATGTGTAATTTTTAAAGACATATGGAAAAATTAAGATTTAGTTAAAACTAGTAAGCAAAATATGTATGTTTATTTGTCAAATGAGTTCAAACTCATTAATTTAATGTACAATGTGTAAAGCTTTCATGTGTTACAATGTAAACTGTAGTATCACATGCTACAGTGTTTGAACTCATATTTTGAGTTCAAACTCATTTGTAAACACCCTGTAAATAAGACTTATAGTGTGTTTGGCTAATCAACAAATAATATAAAGCGCTCAACACTACAATAAAAGCAAAAAATTGCTACAATGTAAAGCCTTACATGTTACAGTGTTTTTAACAAAAATTGTTTCTAACCATACTTCTGAAATACCCTATTCGTTTGGTAATCTAGTTGGAACTTATTAGTTCTAACTACTATAGTATAAAAACTCTCACATGTTATAACGTAAAGTAAAAATTTACTGCAACGTAAAGCTCTTACATGTTAATGTTTTGGTTTCAACTAGTAGTTCTAACTACAATCCCAAACACTCTATAACATATTGATTTTTTTAAAGGATTAACCTTTTGATGTTATCACTTTAAATATTTAATAAAAATTGTTCAATATTTTTTTCGAAATGGTTTATGTTTCAATTTCACTTTGCATAAAATGTGGAATATTCTTTAAAAAAAATTGTCAAATATTTTTTAATTATTTTTTTGAGAAATAGAGTTAAATAAATTAGCATGGCATTTGGTGTACATTAATTCAAATCTTGGGACGGTTTAAACCAGTGTTTAAACATTTGGTAGAGTAATAACTGTAATAAGTTTAAACTAAGAAAATCATTTTAAACTAAATAAAATCACCAAAATCTAAACTTTGCCTCTCCTCAAGTTTACATAGTTTAAACCATTTTTTACAATAAAAATTATTCCTTTTTTTTTGTTTTTGTTTTTATTTATAAAACATAAATTTTAAAATGTTTATTCTTATTTTATACTTGATTTGATGTTTTTTTTCTTGCGTTTAAACTTTTAAATGGCTTTAGGTTTCGTTTTTGGCATTGCGTAACTAATAATATAGGAAAAGAAAAAAGATTCTTTATTAAATCAGCAAAAATAGAGAGTTTTCGTTATGTTTCTCTCTGTTTTTAGATGGATTTTGTGGATGATCTGAGAACGCTTTTGAAGGCCATGGAATCGAACGACATTAGAACAAAGCGCTCTCTGTTCTACCAGGCGTATGCTTTTTACTATGAGAAGAACAAGAAATTTGACGAGGCTGGAAAAGATGTACCATTTGGGAGTTCAAAAGTAACTTCCTCTTTCCACTTCTTATGGCTGTTTTGTGTTTTGTTTATCTCAGTCTCATTATTCTTAGTTGTTTCAGTAGCAAATTGAAAAATTTAGTAGAGCTAAGAGCTAGAAGTACAGAATTCTTGAAACCAAAAACATTTCGTTTATCTCCCCACCTGCTTTTCTTTGATAAATATATCCTGATCAAGAAAAATTGATAGCTAGTTCACATGTTTCAATTGTTTGGACTTTCTTTTGAAACTTGGGAAGATTTTGATTGCCCTTAATCTTTCAGTTGTTGGACAGCCTTATAGAGCCCCTTAACGAGTTACAGAAATCATATGAGCAGTTCCTACATCGCATACAGAGATAGAAGAACCAATGAACCTAGGTAGTTCTTTTGTTTTCATGTCCCTTTTGAGTGTTTTACATTAGAGAAAGTTGTTTGTTATCTTAATCCTAGGTAAATATTTTGCAGCACCTGGAAAAGCCTACAAAAAGTTAAGTAATACAAAAAGTTAAGAAAGGCTAAAGAAAACAAGGAGAATGAATGTGGAGTTAGGGTTAGACAGGGAAATGCATAGCAAGATCAAATGCCTCCTAATGTTAAAGACGCAAGGACAAAGAAAATATCAGAGGGAAGTTCTCAACCATTAGTGGAATCTAATCATACTGATGTTTTGGCCCTTAGGAGTAAGCAACAAGCTACTGTTGAAAGAGGGTCAAACAAATCCAAGATGTTTTGTAGTGATGATACAGTAAAGGTGAAAAATTTGGGGGCACTACTATTGGAGATTTTGAAACAGAAGATGCCCGCCATCACGAGTTGGTTGATCCCACTATAAACATGAAAGAGGCCATGAATGCCATAAACAACATGTTTGGTGAGACTTCAGAGGTAGCCGGAGTGGGTAGACGTCAAAGACAACCAAAGAATGTGGCAATTCAAAGATAGATTTTAGGTATTTGTTGATGAAAACTTGGATGAAGGAATCAAGCCAGCATACCAAAAGGAATAAAAGAGTTCTCCACTGTTGCAGCATAGTAGAATTGGAATCTGGCAGGCTCACCTAGAACCTTTGAGCATTTTTATCGATGATGAAGAAAATGATAGAATTGAAGACAGTAGTCCTGCTGAAGATAGCTTTGAAAGATGTGACATTTGCAATTTTAAGGAAGATCATAGATCTGTTTCACACGCCAATGCATTTATATATCCTAGTCGGAATGATCTTCTTGAAAGTTCCGATAATATGGATATAGAAGGCTCATCTCGACCAAGGTTTAGAGAGGATACAGTTGTTTGTCGGTTTGTTGGGTCCACTATTTTGGACAAGCCAGTCGTGGAAAATGTTTGCCACCATGGATTGGTAGACCCCACAATCAACTTGAAGGAGGCCATGGATGATATCAATAACATGTTTGGAGGGCCAATAGATTTTGTAAGGACCAAGAGATCGAAAAAGAAAGACATGGCACCTAATGTGGAAAGCAATTTTGGTGGTTTATAATACTCTCTGATGATGATTTGGAACACGAACTGGCTAAGCCAATGCCAAAACCATCAAAAAAGTTTGGAGGTTGCGACTTACTATGGTTTGTTAGAACGTAATTGGCCCACGTTGAGTGTTCAAGATGGACGTTAATCGTCGAACAGTTATTTCGACAATTAACTATTCGGCAACCCTTTAAAATCGTGTGATGGTCACGGTTTAAAATACGTGAATTTTCGTTCTTTTGGTCCCTGGGCATACAATTCAAATAAAAACAATAATACACCATTTGAGAGAGGATTGTTATTGCTCAGAAGAAGTCCAAAAACTAGTGTTGAAAAATTCTTCGTATCGAGTTGAAGTCACACGACAATGGCAGGAGGTATTTGCGATTCCTTCACTTCCGCGTTTATGAATTCAATTGGTTGTTATATGTGTTAGATACAACCAACATTTGGTATCAGAGCAAATATATGCCTCTACCTTGTCATTTTATACTCTGTTCTGTGTTACATATATATATGTACATACCGTTTATAAAATTGAGATTCGAGTTTGAAATTTGAATCGTTTTCATTGAATATAAGATTAGAAATCATTTATGAATTGGATTTCTATGTTTTTTGTGGTTTTTGGCATTAATTGGAGAGCCCAAAACTGTTGCCAATCATTGGGTTCTCGTTCAGGTTGAAAATGGGTCATGAAGACCCAGTTTTGAGGAAAAAGATGACCAAAAATGACATGTCATTTGGTATTTTGGTCAGCCAAAAACTACATATCATTTTGGCTATGAAGAGGCTTTTTATCACAGTGAAACGACATGTCGTTTCAAGCCATAAGGCTCAAAATGACATGTCGTTTAGACATGTCAGAGGGCGCCCGTTTTACAGCCAAACGACAAGTCGTTTTTTTTTTTTTTTAGATAAGCCAAAAACAACAAGTCGTTTAAAGAGGTTGAAAATTACAAAAAAAAAAAAATTAAGGCATATTTTTCCAAATTTGTTTATTTGGGATTTAAGTAAAAACCATGTTTTATGGTTTTGTTAATGTGCTAAAACTGTATGTTGTTTTATATGTATAATTCATTGCCTATTATGCATGCAATATTGCATTAAATAATTTTAGCATATTGAAATTAATTTGTTTATTATGTGCTAAATTTGTTATGCATAATTGATGTGCTAATTTATTGTTATATGTATAATTTTGTGTTCTATTATACATATTATTAAGTTAAGTTGTTTAGTACAAATTTAGATTTTGTTCATAATTTTTATATTGCCTATGGAATATGCAATTTTACATGAATAATTTTTATGACCAAAATTAAATGTTTAAGTGACCTATATGATTTTGAATAATTAGAGCTTAGTCACAGCACATTTAATTATGCAAATTATATATTAATTGGTCAAGGATCACATCCAGTTAAAGGACATTCATTGCAATTAGTTGTACTCAATATAATAAATTTTATCCCATAAGAATTTTTATTATATTAGTATAACTAATTTGGATAAAATATCATATTATATTTTCTAATTTACCCACAGGAATTAGAAAAAGAAAAATAATTTGATAGTTTTGTCATACAGTCAAATGAATCTAATTGAATTAGAACTTTAGCCCATAGGCAAGTTTTATATCACTAGATTCCTAATTTTATGCATGATTTATATTGGTAAAGCATAATTTATGTCTATTAGTCTCAATATTTTGGATCATAAGCATGTTTGTTTTAATTATGCAGTCATACAACCTGTGAATTTCTATGATGTTCGATATGATATCCTTGAGCTGAAAGGGGATAACTATAAGGTTTGGAAGGAGATAATTATCCTTCATTTAGGGTGGATGGACATTAATTATGCTAGAAGGAAAGATGAGCCCGTAAACACTGAAACCAGCACTCAGGATGAGATTGCTCTTTATGAACGTTGGGAGCGATCTAATCACCTTAATGTCATATTCATAAAGACCAAAATCTCTGCTAGTATACGTGGTTCCGTCGAACAATATAACAAAGTTTGGGCATTACTGAAGGCCATTGATGAGCAATTTGAAACTTCAGATAAAGCACTTGCCAGCACCCTAATCATGAGGTTCTCGTCCTTGAGGCTCACTAGTGTGAGAGGTGTATGTGAGCACATCATGCAGATGAGGGACATAGCGGCTCAACTTAAGAACCTTGAGGTGGATATGTCTAAGTCTTTCCTTGTGCACTACATTTTGAACACCCTTCAAAGCCATATGGGCCCTTTAAAATTTCTTATAACACACATAAAGACAAATGGTCAATCAATGAACTACTGACCATGTGTACTCAAGAAGAAGGGCGGCTAATAATGGAAATGGGTGAAACTACACTAACAACAACAAAGGGAAAGAATCAGAATCAAGACCAGAATCAGGCCAAAGATAAGGGGAAAGGTAAAATACCTCCCAAAGCCGTCATTAAAAAGGAAACCAAGTGTTTCTTCTGTAAAAAGAAGGGACACATGAAGAAGGATTGTGGCAAATTTCATAGTTGGCTTGAGAAGAAGGTAATCCAATCTCATTTGTTTGTTATGAATTTAATATGGTTGATGTTATTTATAACACATGGTGGGTTGATTCCAGATCTACAATCCATATTACAAATACCTTGTAGGGTATGCAAAGCCTAAAGAAGCCAGTGGCAAGTGAACAATACATTTATTCTGGAAACAAGATGCGTTCACATGTAAAGGCTGTTGGAACATGCAGTTTAGTTTTAAGTAGTGGTTTCATTTTGGATTTAGAAAAGACATTTTATATTCCAAGTTTCTTTAGAAATTTGATTTCTATATCAAGACTTGTACCTTTGGGATATTCCTTTACATTTTCAGAAAATTTCTTCAGTTTATTTTATAAATCTGATCTTGTTGAGAATGGTATCCTGTCTAATGGTCTTTTCTTAATTAATTTGCAAAATGAATCGTCTTATACTACTATGCTTGTTCAATTTAACATTAAGCGTTATGTTATAAATGAGGATTCCTCTATGTTGTGGCATCGGAGATTAGGACATATCTCCATTGAGAAAATCAAAAGGTTAGTAAATGACAGAGTACTCAGTACTTTGGATTTTACTAACTTCGAGACTTGTGTGGATTGCATTAAGGGAAACTTAACTAACAAGTCTAAGAAAGGTGCCAAGAGGAGTTTGAAAATATTAGAGATCATACATTTAGATATTTGTAGTCCAAACATGGACTCATATGGTCCGAAATACTTCATCTTTTTTATAGATAACTACTCACAATACATGTATCTCTACTTGCTCATAAAAAGGATGAAGCATTGGACGCCTTTAAAGTTTCAAGGCTAAAGTAGAGAAACAATACGGAAAGCAAATAAAGATTGTGAGGACAGATAAAGGTGGAGAATATTATGGTAGATACACCGAGGATGGACAAGCTCAAGGTCCATTTACGAAGTTTCTTCAAGAGCATGGGATAGTTGCTTAATACACCATGCCTAGTTCCTCGGATTAGAACGGTGTGACAGAGAGAAGAAACCAAACATTAATGGATATGGTGTAGAATATGCAGAATAACTCCAATCTTCCTAAATCCTTGTGGACTGAAGCTCTTAAGGCGGCTGTCTATATATTAAACCGAGTTCCTACCAAGGCTGTCCCAAAGACACCATTTGAGTTGTGGAAAGGTTGAAAACTGAGTTTACGATATATACGTATTTAGGGATGTACGTCTGAAGTAAGAATGTACAACCCACAAGAGAAGAAGCTAGATCCAAGGACCATTAGTGGGTATTTCGTTAGATATGCCAAAAGGTCCAAAGGATATATATTCTACTGTTTAACTCATAGCACTAGATTTATGGAATCAAGGAACGCCAAGTTTCTTGAGATGACTTGATTAGTGAGAGCGATCAATTTCAGAAAATAGTTTCTAAAAGAGATCGTACTAAAGCTCAACCATCTACCCCCCTGTTTGGCATAGTGGTGGGAACCATGGTTCCCACTACAAACTCAGTTATGAACAGTATAAAGCTCTCATATATTACAGTAATAATTTAAAAAAATGCTACAGTGTAAAGCTCTCACATACTACAGTAAAAGTGGTTCTAACCAACGGTTCCCACCACCTTCCAAACAACACATAACATGAGGTGATAGGTTGATTATTATTCATAACACTCCTATGGTTCAAACGACTATTGTACAACCGATCGTTGAAGTTCCACAAACTGCTGATAATAATCTAGAAGGTCAAATTGCTCAAGAACCATCGAAAACAATTGAGCAACAAGTTGAACAATAGATTTCCCAAGAAAATGTTGAGTCAATATTAAAGAGATCTACTAAATAAAGGAAATCAACAATTTCTAGTGATTATGTTATGTATCTACAAGAATCAGACTACAATATTGGAGCCGAAAATGATCCCGAAAAGTTTTTACAAGCCATGAGTTGCCAAGAATCGAAACTTTGGTACGATGCTATGAAGGATGAGATGGATTCTATGGCATTCAATGGAGTATAGGATCTTGTCGAGTTGCCTAATGGTGCAAAAGCCATATGGTGTAAATGGATCTATAAAATGAAGAAAGACTCATTGGGCAACATCAAAAGATATAAGGCAAGACTCGTCGCCAAAGGGTTCACTTAGAAGGAAAGAATCGACTATAAGGAGACCTTTTCTCTTGTATCTAAGAAATATTCCCTCCGCATTATCTTAGCGCTCGTTGCTCATTTTGACTTAGAGTTGCAACAAATGGATGTGAAAATAGCATTTCTTTATGGTGAACTAGAGGAAGAGGTTTATATGAAACAGTCAGAAGGATTCTCCTCTAATAATGGTGAGCAATTGGTATGTAAACTTAAGAAATCCATATATGGGTTGAAGCAAGCCTCCCATCAGTGGTATTTAAAATTCCATGATGTGATCTCTTCATTTGGATTTGTAAAGAACATCATGGATCAATGTATATACCAGAAGGTCAGTGGGAGTAAAATTTGTTTCCTTGTCCTTTATATGGATGACATTTTGCTTGCAACCAATGACGAGGGTATATTACAAGAGATGAAACAATTCCTCTCTAAAAACTTTGACATGAAGGATTGGGTGATGCATCCTTTGGTATAGGCATTAAGATATATAGAGACAGATATAAAAGCATCTTGGATTTGTCTTAAGAGACCTATATCAACAAAGTTTTGGAGAGATTTTGGATGAAAAATTGTTCACCAAGTATAGCTCCCATTGTGAAAGGTGATAGATTCAATTTGAATCAATGCCCTAAAAATGATCTTGAAAGAGAACAGATGCGCAATATTTCAAATGCTTCAGTTGTTGGAAGTCTTGTGTATGCTCAGATTTGTACAAGACCTGACATTGCATTTACTGTAGGAATGTTGGGCAAATATTAAAGTAATCCAGGATCAGACCACTAGAAGGTTGCAAAGAAAGTGATGAGGTACCTGCAAGGAACCAAGGACTATATGCTTATGTACGGACGGACTGACAATTTGGAAGTCATTAGCTACTCTAACTCTGACTTTGCTGGCTGCACTGATTCATAGAAATCAACTTTTGGATACATTTTCATGCTAGCTGGTGGAGCTATTTCATGGAAGAGTGCCAAGCAAACTTTGATTGCTACTTCCACTATGGAGGCCGAGTTCGTGTCTTGTTTGGAGGCTACCTCGCATGGTGTATGGATCAAGAGTTTTATTTCTGGGCTTAGGATTGTGGATTCTATCTCTAGGCCATTGAGCATATGCTGTAATAATTCAGCTGCTGTTTTTATGGCTAAAAATAACAAGAGCGGTAACCAAAGCAAACACATCGACATTAAGTATTTAGCCATAAAGGAGCATATTAAGGATAAAGCAGTGGTCATTGAGCACATAAGCACTGAATTAATGATTGCCGATCCCTTGACTAAAGGCATACCACCAATAAAATTTAGGGATCATGTAGACAAAATGGGACCTAGTTCCCTTATGTAATTCATTGTACCTTGTAATGAAACTCTGTGTTTATGATATTTTCTCATTTCAACTTCAGTTGAGTACACAAATTTATTTTTGAGAAATATCACTAAAGTTTGGACCTAGAATAAACGTAGGGTTTATTTATTAAGATACATAGGTAAATCTTAAGAAACAAGATATATTGTAATACACGAAAGATAATACTCATCATTTAGAGGATCTGTCGCCATGATTCATATATTTTGTTTCTTATTGTAATGGTTGATGGGATGTATGGGCCAAGTGGGAAAATGTTATAACCTAATTGGCCCACATGGAGCATTCAAAATGGACGTCAACCGCCGAACTGTTATTCTGGCAATTAACCATTAGGTAACCCTTTAAAACCGTGTGATGGTCACGGTTTAAAATACGTGAATTTTCATTCTTTTCGTCCCTGGGCATACCATTTATATAAAAACAATAATACACCATCTGAGAGAGGATTGTTATTGCTCATAAGAAGTCCAAAAACTAATGTTGAAAAATTCCTCGTATCAGGCCGAAGTCACACGACAAGGGTAGGAGGTATTTGCGATTCCTTCACTTCCACGTTTATGAATTCAATTGGTTGTTATATGTGTTAGATACAACCAACATGGTTACCAAGGAGGCTATTCATGATATCAACAAGATGTTTGTAATGCCTTTGGACTTCTAAAGGCATATGATTTTCCAAGTCCATTGTTTTGGAATTGAGTGTCTACCAATGTACCACATGCCTTGAGTTGCGGAAACTTTTTGACAAATTTATTTTTGCTTTGTTTTCTCTATATACTTGTTTTATTGGAATACTATTTCAGTTTCTAATCCATGTTTTTTGTTTGTTTTTGTTCTCAGAACTTTTGGAAATATTTTTGCACGTTTTTTGAAACAAAAATTTTAAAAACACTCTTATCATAATTTTCAAAAAATTCTTATTTTCAAAACAAAAATATTTTCATATACTTTGAAAACAATATCAAACGATACCATTCGTTGAATTCTCATTTCTGTAAACAAAGGTAAGCACAAGACCAATAGATGCACAAGTGAAGGACATCATTCTGCCTTGTAGCGCAGCTTATTTTATCAATTCAAGTACATCAGTCAAATCAAAACAAAAAATTCAGCAAAAAATAGTAACTTAGGATTAATTCGTCAAGAATTATATCGGTGGCAAGTATCAGAAATGGGTGGTCGGAGGGCAATGATTAGGACGGAAAGCCAAAGGCCCTGCAGCATATATCACAGCATCGTAATTCTCACTTCTCAATCTCTTCTCCTCATACCGAAGAGGGGATCCGTACATTCCATCGTTGACGTTGGAGAGGAGGCTGCAATTTGCATTAGGAGAGGACACAAGCTTCACTTTGCACGCTTGTAGGGGATGCTCAAGCAGAAAATGGCTCATCTTGTAGCCCTCGAGCTCAGCATAGAAATACCCCTTGTTGTCTGCTTCAACAGCCTTGTAGAAGCTGACTTGACCCTTGTGGTTCTTGCAGATGACACTGACTTTGGCCGAAGGAATTGGCTCAGCACCAGTCAGAGACCATGTTCCGAACCGGTCACAGCTCTGGCAATAGACCACGCCTTCCACAACCACGTTGTATTTCTTCTCCGACGGCTTGGTTGGGACGTCTTCATTGGCTGCAATGGAAGGGAATGCCAATGGGAGGAGAAGAAGAGATAAGATGAGGATAATGAGTTGACTTCTTGCCATTTCCTTTAATGGGTATTTAAGGGACTAATTAGAGCTGAGTGGAGAAGAAAGAAGCTTTTCTTAATGGCGAATGGTTTTGCATCAGAGTGGTTTATATAAGTGTGGCTTGTTTGTGTTGTGTGAGAGTTTTGAACACAATTATATACGTGGGAGCAACTAAGTTTGCATGTCAACGGTTTATACGTGAAGGCCACCTTCATTTTGTTTAATGCAGATATTTTTTTGCACGTAGATGACAAATCAATCTAAAAGATTTTCTCGTCCTAATCTTCTTTGCAAGACATATATATCATTTTTTTTTTGTCTTAAAACATGTTTTTAAGGGTGAATTATATTATTGCACTCTTTACTATTCACTCTTTGCATAATACACCTCGAACTTTTAATCTTAGTAAAATACACCTTAAACTTTAAAATTATTGACAATTAAGGTCTAATAGCTAACAAGCGTTAAAAAGCATGCATGTTTTTTGTCACGAGATATGCATGTGAGTTTTTTAGGTGTAAAGCTAGTCATTTTAAAAAAAAAAAAATTGAAGTCCAACATGTGAAAAAAAGTAATTGAACAAAAATTAAAAGTAACTGTTAAATGTCAATTGTCAATATTTTAAAATTTAGAGTACATTATGTCAAGATTAAAAGTTTAAGACGTATTATACAAAAAGAGAATAATTCAAAATACAACGGTGTAATTTACCCTATTTTTAATGATATTAACTTGATCTTTCAAGAAAGTGGTGTAGATTTAACGTTATTTATTTATTTATTTTAATAAAGGGCATGGTTACCCAATCATTTGAGATTCGACATCTTTTTTGGGAATTTGATTCAATGGAATTTGGTTTTTGATAGTTCTAGATTGTTTAAATATAATATCAGTTTTAGATTCCAATTTGGGCATAGAAGCTCTTGCGAAGTTGAACATGAGCGAGTTTTGAATGGTTATTTCGTAATGGCCGTAAAGCAGAGAGATAATAAAGGGCGGATCTTAAACCTCTCAGCTCAAATATGTCGAGACAAACGCTTTACATGCAACTTAAAAAATCTGCAAGCAGGAGTTGATTGCTTGAGGAATGCTGGTATGTATATGTCTTTGATGCTGTAAGGTAGAAATCCTTCTTGAAAATTATGTTCATTCCATCTCATGTGCAAAAGATAGAATTCTTCTTGTCCATTTTCAGTGACATGTCGTCATTTTTTTCACGTTGATGTTTTGTTATATGCTCTCCAATCCAACTCTTGAATATTCAAATAGCTGCACTTGATGTTTTGTATTATTATTATTATTATTTGTTCACATTGATGCTTTATAGGTTGTTTGGAAGTGAACAGTATCACGCTTTCACATGTAATTTCTCACATACTATAATTCTTAAACCCAAGCTGATGGTTTATACTCCTCTCGCAAACACCCTATTGGTCTAAAGCAAGAAAAAAGAAATGGGATAAGGGGAAAACGAGTAGAGATTTCCCATACTTTTCCTGTGTTGCAGTTATGTAGTATGTACAACTAAAAGAATCTAATACCGGAATAATAAATACAAGCACTATCAAAATAAGGCCAACTGCAGAATGTAGAACTTTGCATACTTACATTTGAAGTTGCAACCTTGATCAGATTGCCTCTGTGGACACGAGTTCAAGCTCTGCCCACCAAAGAGGAGACAGCCTCGGCGTTGCTCCATCGGGTGTTATCCTGGTTATCTCTCTCAGTCGGATACAAACCTCTCTCATTGCTGGTCTCTGTGTTGGGTCAGGATGGACACAAGATTTTATGACTTCTCCAATTAGCTCCAACAGTTCTTCTTGGTATGAACTTAGAGTAGGATCCACCATTTCTCTTAAGGGTTGGTCTCCTCTTAGATAGTCTGATGCCCAGTCCTCAAGTGAGGTATTGTCCACTGAGTAAGGAAGCCTGCCTGTGACCATCTCAAACAATATTACACCAAAGCTGTAGACATTACATTCTGGGCTTGATGAGGGTGTGTTTGGAAGCTTTTTGATCCCCAGAGATTCCATTGGAGCCACCGCAGCCATCTCGTTCCAGAAGCTGAAGTCAGAGATTTTAGCAGCGTAGTCTTCGGTAAGGCAGATAGCTGAAGAGCTTAAGTTTTTGTGGGGAATAGGTTGCTCCAACTGATGCATGTAGTCTAGGCAGTAAGCCATGCCCATCGCAATTCTTAGTCGCATTCCCCAGTCCAGGTGCTCTGCTTCTTTTACTGCAATCACATCCACTAGCGTTAGATGTCGTGTAATACTGGCTAGAAAGTTGCACACTAAGAAAAATTGTCACTTAGAGGTATGCTAATAAAAATTTTGGCATATGAAACCTTAAATGACTAGGCTAGGTACTTACTATGCAAATGCTCAAAGAGAGTTCCATTAGGAGCATACTCAAAAACCATCATTCTTGTGAAAGGTTCCTGTTCCTGACAATATCCGATAAGATTGACAAAATTCTTGTGGTTCACTTTAGACAATGTGTCGATCTGAAAACATAACCACAAAACTATTAGGGATTGTCGCACTGAATAGTATAAACCAGTATTGCGTTGTAAAATTTTCCTGTCCTAGTACCTTCTTCAAAAACTGCACTTCTAAGTTTTCTGACCAGTCCTTGGCAGATGTTGCAGTAACTGAAGCTACAGCTATTTCAACTCCACTCGATAATGTCCCTTTGTACAGCATGCCAACCGGTGAAGAATCTATCACATTGCTGAAATCTTCACAAGCTGTTTCGAGCTCTGTTCTCTTAAGCTTTGGAACACCTGAAATATAACTTCACATCAATTCTAAGCAAAATTTACAGCAGATCTTCTTTTTCCCATGAGAAGGAAGACTTACCAGATACAAATGCTTTCTGAAGCTGTCCGCTCAATCCCGTTGCCCAAGGTTTGACAATAGTTGCCTTTGTTTTAAAACATAGATAGCTAACCACTGCAGCCACAAGAATGAAGATGCCTCCAACAGTTCCAGCCAAAATCGCAACGGAATGACTCTTTGAAGAGGTACTGTTATGGTTGGCAGTTGAAGAAGGGCTTGGAGCAGAAACTGGAGGTGGTGGCGCGGGCAAAGTTGCCTTTGGCTCTGGCTGTGGTACAACAGTAGCTTTTGGAGATGATGATGGAGATGGAGATGGAGACGGAGACCAAGAGGGAGAGGGTGCACTGAATACTTGAACCGAAGGAGATTGTTGAAAAGGTGGCGGCGCATATAATTCCCCTCGTCGAGGCATATCTTGTTGTAACACTCTCCGATGAATGTGGTATTCTGCCTCGTTGAGATTCCTGGCAAAAAAAAAAAAAAAAAAAAAAAGAAAAAAAAAAGAGCACTTCACTAGTAAGATTAGAACATGAACAGTCTCAAAATGCATGGAATAAAAAGAAATGGCAAGAAGAAAAACCAAGATCAAAGTCGTTAGAAGGCATGGAATTGACAGTAAAAAAGATGCTCCTGTTTTTGAATGTGCTCAGAGAAAATTTGAGTTTTGGATGCAGATTTTTGAATGTGCGTCCAATTAGATACCTTGCATTTGGTCTTTTGTTGCAAGATAATTCTTTAGCTGCACCAGATAGTTGATCTTCATCAACTAGACGCTCAGAAATCATTGTTAGTTCACGAACTTCATGAGACAAGCCACCAAGAAGCCAATTGTTGTCCAAGAGTCTGCAAATGCCAGCAACAAAAGCAGGTCAATAAAATAGACGTGAAAGGAATGATGTTGAAGACAACATTGAACTGCTTGTTATTTCATGAACTTACAGTATAGCCAGTGTCAAATTACCGCCAAGGTCCACAGGAATTGGTCCACTGAAGTTATTATATCCTAAATCAAGTATCTCTAACTCCTCCAACTTGCCGATTCCCTCAGGGATCACTCCGGTAAGGGAGTTGTTACGCAAGATACTGCAGAAATCAAAAAGAATATGAGCCTCGAATAAGTATGGCACCATTTGACAAAATAAGAAATGCTTGCTTACATAGATTTTATATGGACAAGGTGTCCAAGTTCCGGTGCTAGTGTTCCTCCAAGACAAAGATCTCTCAAATTTCTGCTCAATGAGTACATCTAATATTAGGATTAATTAAATAACAACAAAGTTAAATATGACTTCGTGTAAAAGAGATGAGACGATATTAGAGTGTTTGTACATTAAAAATAGATGAATATAAACATCTAACTTATGGTTAACTGATTGGAATAAGCAGCTCTTACTTTGATAAGGGTATTTAAAATTAGCAAGTAGAACCTATTTATTCATGAAAAAAAAAAAAAGAGACCATAAACCTTATTATGTTTCCCAGTTCACCATTGTAGTATTATTTATGCATTATTCTGCAGTCTAAATCATAACTTAAAGCCCTTTTTTCCAGATTGCAAGGAAAAATAATTTTTTTGAAAGGAACTCCAAGTGAAAATTATATCCATCTAAATAAACAATATGTCTCAAATTCAAATGAATTAAATGATAAACTCAAAATTACAGAGCTCAAATTCTTCTAAGTAAAAGAAAAGGAACACAAAATTACAGAGCTCAAATTTTTTTAAAAAATTGCTCAAAAAAAACTTCTAAAAAGAGTCCTCTGTATATTTCAAGGAAGAGATACAACAACTTACAAAGCGACGACTTTTCCATCTAAGCACTCGACACCAAACCAAAGGCAGGCATTAACTTCCCCATTATCATCTTTCCAATCAGACAAAGCGTTAAACGGATCCCTTGTGATTCTCTCCTTAAACCTCAAAAGCGCCAAACCTGAACCAAAAAAAAAAAAAAAACAAAACAAAACAAAAACAAAAACAAAACTTTTCGTCAAACATTTTCTTTACCTTCTGATTTTCAAGCTAATTTTAGCCTTAAAGAAGAAAGAACAATTAAGAAAAAAAAAAAAAAAAAAAAAGCCAAACGAACCTTCATCGTTGAGAGACCAACAGAGAGTCAGATTCTGAAGCGATAAGCAGACGATCACCATAGCCAAGAGCTCCAAGCGGTTTCTGAACCGATTGAAATTCCATTTCTCGCTCATTTTCCGACGATCCAATCAAACCAAAACCAAACTTGTTTATCCACGAACCAACTCTGAGCAAAGCAAGCTTCTTCTTTTTCTTTCTTTAGTTAAAAAAAAAAAACTTTTTTTCCTCTTCTTCTACTATTTTTTTTTTATCGTTTTGAGCAGAGAAAATCAAAGCTTAGAAGAACTCATGAAAGAGACGAAATTCAAATTTTGAGTTGAATGGGAAAAGATTCAGAAACCAGGTTCGCGTTGTTGCAGGCTTATTTAGACCCCGACAAGACGTCTGGAAAACGCGTGCACCGGAAAAAAACAGGAACATCATTTTTAATTAATTCCCACACACTTGTGTTGTAAATTCTTTTTGCTTTTTAGTTGTTTGACTCAGTTAAACTTGAAATGCACACAAAGAAGTAAATAAAGTGCACCCTGAAAAAAAAAAAGGAAATAAATGAATGCGCCTTTTTTTTTTTTTTTTTTTTGCTGAAAAAAAAAAGTGAAATGATTGCCAAAGGACCAAACCTCACAGCCAAAATTAATTTTAAAAGAATGTTTGATAATGGTTTCTACCCTTATAGAGTGTTTGGGAGAGTGGTAGAAACCAATTGTGAGAACCATTTTTACTGTAGCATGTGAGACTTTTTACTGTAGCAAATTTGTTTTTTGTTATTGTAACATGTGAGAACTTTTTACTGTTCATAACTGAGTTGTGGTGGAAACCACCAAAACAAACAGGGCCTTAGTTTCTACTATAAACTCAATTATAAACAGTAAAAAATTTTCATATGTTACAGCAACAATAAAAAAAATTACTATAGTATAAAACTCTAACTTATTTCAGTAAAAATGGTTCCTACCATTGGTTCCCACCATCCTTCCAAACACCCACTAAGTCGTGAAAGTTCTTTAAAAAAAAAAACATACATAAACATACACCACTTTAAGGCACGTATTTCACGTTTCAGTTTTAACTAATCAGTATAAAATTTTTAACAGTTATAATAAAAAGCAAAAAATTACACTAATATAAAGTTTTTATATATTACCGTTCTTAATTAGCTACAACTTAAATATCAAACAGCTTAGATTTTAATAATGTTCTTGGTATTTTAGTTGTTGTTGTTTTTTTTTTTTTTTTTTTGAACCATATAGTTCTTGAGTCTTTTTTTTAATTAAAATTGGATTAATAGCATTCTTCTATCCCCACCTAGTGCTAATCGTATGGATCAATTGAGACTGCAAGTGGAGTGGAAGGACAAAGATAATGTGGCCTATATTTCTGTGTACTAGCGGTTAAGGAGTTAAAATCAGACAGCTCATGTCAAAATTAGTAGGCCATTGAGAGTCTGAGCGACATATGCAGCATTGAGAGTCTGAGTGACATATGCAGCCTCATTATAGGCAGGAAAAATCAATCCTAAGTGATAGAGAGAGTTTCTGATGGTGGTATATAAAACTCAAGTTTATTTTCCCCTAGATGGTGCTCTTTCATTGTATTAGATGAATACAGTTTGACTTTTGAACTTTAAGAATTTGAGCATCTATTTTAAAAGATCAGCTCAATGACTTGGATTATTTATCCTTTACAGAAGTGTTAATTTAATATTTTTAAGAAATTTTGTAAAGTCGTAAATTTTAATGTTTGAAATGGCAAAAAAATAAAATAAAATTTGAGAGGCTAATTTATTTTTAGAAAATTAAGAACCAAATCATCATCATAATCCTAACAATTCAAGAATCAACGGCGGCAACTTTATTTCTTGTTTTTTGTTCTTTTTTTTAAAGAATTTTTATTAACAAGTGCTTGGAGTAGCGTGAGGTTCACTGAATGGGACGCGTTAGGAGCTGCTAATGTTTTAGTTCTGCCTTCTGCGTAAAGTTGGGGCTCGTTCGACGTTATCACTAGCCGGTAACGACTTCTTGAGAACGACACAAAGACTCACTCCCACTTTGTATTTATCGTCTTTTTAAAATCATATCTTAAAAACTTATTTGACTGAGTAAAACACCTTTAGTTATGCAAGTCCTCCTTTTGTTTTCTTTGGCCCTAAAAGAAATTCTCTATTGGATAATACTGCCCTCTCCACACTCTAAACCACACCACATCACCCAAGATTTTTTCTTATGTCAGGTGTTTGAACTCGAACTAAACTTTTAAATTTAAAAACTATAATATGTGATAGTTTTTTATTACAGTATAGGGTGTTTAGTATAGGACAGTTTAGACCGCGTTATCTAAGTAATAAATAGTATAAAGCTTCCACATACTATAATAAAAAGAACAAAACTACTACAGTGTAAAGCTCTCATATGCTATAGTAAAAACAGTTCTAACCAATGGTTCCCACCACCATGCCAAACACCGTAGTAATTTCTTGTTTTTTATTGTAACGTTGAGAGTTTTACACTATAATTAGTTAGAATATATTACTTCTAACTAACGTTCTGAACATGTATGTTGATATTTTATTCATGCTACAGTAAAAAGAACAAAACTGCTATAGTATAAAGCTCTCACATGCTATAGTAAAAACAGGTCTAACCAATAGTTTTCACCACCATGCCAAACACCATAGTAATTTCTTGCTTTTTATTGTAACATTGAGAGTTTTACACTATAGTTAGTTAGAATCTATTACTTCTAACTAACATTCTGAACATGTATGTTGATATTTTATTGGTTAGGTGTTTAAAAACATTGGTTCGAACCAATAACAAATTTAGATTAAAAACAATTAACATATGAGAGTTTTACAGTGTAGTTTATTTTTTCTTAATACATAACATATGAGAGCTTTATATGGTGTTCTTTCAATGTTGGATTTTTTTTTGTATGTTTTTATGTGGAGGACATATCATATTCCCATTGGTGTTTGTGCTTTCCATGATATTTCCTAATTCCTTGCCAAGCTTTGAAATTGTCAACAAACAGGCAAAGGTGAGACTTTATCGGATACAGATTAGGAATATCATATGAATATTCAAATTTCTAATAACATAGCGACGGTTTTGTCAATACCCATTTGAAATACAAGACTCTTAAAAACAAAATGTAATTGTCGGGTCTGTTTGGTAAATAGATTCGAATCAATGATTTAATTTGAATTAGTGTGATTTGAATTAAGATTTGAGTTAGTGAGTTAAATTGTTATCCGAATTAGCATTTGGATGTGTATTTAAGTTGTAATCTAAGTATGGAACAAAATTAAAATTTGTGTTTAGAAAGGTAGTGAAAATAATTTTTAATTTATTAATAAATCTAACAAAATCTTAATGTTAATGATCTTAAAAAATATGCAATATGGATCTTGATTTATTCCTCTTTTCATTATGAATACAGTGAAAAAAAAATCATCTCAATTGGATATCAAATGAAGAAGTTATGATTTTTTTCCTTAAATATAGGAGAGAGAATTTTAGTTTTTACTGTAGCAAAGATATCCGAGTATCAAAAGTTTAACGGGATGAGAATTTTGAAAACTTGGATTCTTTATACTTAAATGATTTAGATTTTGGGGGAAATAAATATGTATCCGAAGGATTCTTGATACTCGAATATAAATTTGAGTTCATTGAGTTTAAAGAATGCTTGAACCAAACACACTTGAATCTAAATTTGAGTTTATTGAGTTCAAAAAATGCTTGAACCAAACACATTTGCGCGTATATCCTAAACTTTACTGTGTAAATATAGTTCAAATCTTTCATTCTAAGGTTTTTTTTTTTTTAATAAAAAAAGCGTGTCATTAGCGGGTTCATAACAAGGGGTTATATAATTTATAAACCTTTCACAATGAATAAAAGAGAAAATAAAAACAGGAATACCATCATAGTCAACTAAAATCAATGTTCACACATCCAAATTTTTTGTCTCTATTTGAGAGGTGATAGATTTGTATTACTTTTCTTTTTTTTTTTTTTTTGTCAAATTAATCATCATGCTTAATAATCCAGCTCATATAGAATTATCTTACTATATGTTGATTAATTTTTTTTAAGTAAATACTAATTAATTTTTTTTTCCTGTTGAAGAATACTAATTAGTCTTAAATAATAAGAACTAGGCAATATTGATTGTTATTGTCTCGCCCCAAATGCCATCTCCGCACCTTTCTCATTAAGGAATGTGTTGAACAAAGGAAATGGGAATTTATTAATTGAAAATACCCTAAAAAATTTAAACTGACAAATTTCTAACCCTTTGATATATGTTGGATTTGACTTGTAAATCATTCTTATTAGTGAACTATAAGGTGATTAAAAAGTGTAGTTAATTTTAATTAAAAACACTCATGTAGTATGTGAGAGCTTAACACTATAGTTTATTTTTTTAATACTATAATATATGAGAGTTTTACACTGTTAAACTGTTTGACATTTTAATTGAAACTTAAGTTTTAAATTTAAAAACCATACTATGTAAGAGTTTTTTTATTATAGTAACTTTTTATTTTTTTTATAATAGTTAAAAATTTTACGCTATAATTAGTTAAAACTAAAATACGAAACGAACGCTATTGCAACCTAAAGTTTACAAACGCTAACTATTCAGCGAACATTTTGATTCGTGCCATAAAATAGTTTTCTTTTGCTGCTTTATTTACATTGGCAACTTTTTTTTTTCTTTTTTTTTTCTTTTTAGATTTTCTTCCCCTTTTCATAACCGGAACATTGGCTTGCGTCGTGTTTTTTTTATTTTTATTTTTTTAAATTAAAGTGTCTTCTCAAGTTAAGTAGGATATACATGAATTGATTTTCTGAATGTCCTCAATGGCGGCTTATCATCTCACCTAATTCATATTCTTATCATATGGATGGACGTTTGAATAAAGTAATATTTAATGGAATAATTCCAATCACGTAGGCGCAAAGAATAATTATTTTCTTATAAAATCTGGAATAAAAAGGTCCCGAGCGACCTGGTTTGCCAAGTTTAGCCACATGATTTCAACAATCTTCACAGAAGATCGTTTCCTTTAATCAACTTTTTTGTCAAATTCTTCACACACTTTCTGTGCATTACATCGTGAATAAAATATCTGATTCTTACTTATATTATTTCTCCACCTGCAAAGAGGCTGAAATTGTCTTTAGAACGCCCCAAAAGAGAACACAATATAAAATAAAATAAAATCATATAATATAATCTATACGTCTGGTAATACAGTTAAAACCAAAAGTTAAAACCAATTTGTTGTAGCATGTAAACGTTTTATACTGTAACCGATTTTTGTTTTCTGCTATGACATGTAAGAGTTTTACATTATAATAATTCCAACTATTTAGTTCGAACTGGCTTGCCAAACGCACTTAATATATGTTTTAATTAATCAAGTAATTTAAGGTGGCATTTCTACACCTTATATGCAAGAAAAGTTAAGCTCCTCTCTCTCTTTTTCTTTTTTCCTTTTTCTCTCTTTTTTTTTTTCTCTGTCTTCGAATTAGGTATGTAATATCACAAGTTTAGTAGACCACTATCCACAATTCAAATCTTTCCATAGCACAATAGACATCAAATGTCATCCCTATAAATTTGTTGTAATTGCTCATGTGTTTGTAAAGAAAAGGATGCGGGTTTTTCCTCTAATTTTTCTTATAGTAGCCACTATTTCGATCTTGTGCGGTCATAGGAATGATCTTGTGTATGGTTACATATAATCTAGCGATAATTTCACATTCGATGTTATTATTAAGTGAAGTTTGAATTCACAACCTTAAATTTTAAAAAGAAAAAGCAACAATCTTGGGTTGCTCCTGATAGAGTTGACCCAGGGCTCATCAATAAATCAGAAACCCACCATTTATAAATACTAATAGTCTATAGCACATTTTATCACTATATATATTAGTATGTTTTTCTATTGGTCTTAAGCCGCAACGTCAAGGGTATTTGAGAGAGTAGTTTGAACTCTAAAGTTTCACTCCCAAATAGTGTAATTCTTGTATGTTACAATATAAAGTAAAATATGTTATAGTGTAAAGCTCTTACACGCTACGTTGTGAGGTTCAAATTCTAGAGTTTGGACTATACTCCTAAATTCCCTAAAAATACGTCGTGTCTTGAGGGTGAGCATGCCATTTTAAGAATCAAGGCTTTGTTTGGCAACATCGTTCCAATTTTATAATTTCAACTATTATAGTATAAAGCTCTTATATGTTATAGCGTAAAGTAAAAATAAGCACATGATATAATAAATTGGTTACAACTTTTAGTTTTAACTATGTTCTCAGACATACTTTAAAACACTTAAAACCCCACGCTTAAACAGAAATTTAATATTAAAGCATTGGTTAGCGGTTTGGAATCAGTATTTGTCACATGACGACCGCTTTTGCCAAATGCCAAGTACATAAAGACCATAATCAGTTGTATTAATATTGGAGAAAGTTATCTGCCTTGTACTACTAATCTTCATTTCTTATGATTTTTAATTCCATTTTCCCACCTAATTAAGCACATCCCAGGTGTGAACGAGCCAGTATAAAGCTAAATTTCTTATAAGGATATTAATTTCTTGACTCTCAATCCTTTCAATCCATTTCACCACCAATAAAAATAACACAGATTAAAATACTACCGCGCACATGATTTTTTTACAATTTTTATTGCAGGAGACTCCACTGGTGAAAAGGAAAGAAAACCTAATTTGAAGTTGAGGAGGCCATTTAATAAGCCTAGTAAAAACAAAAACATAAAAAAAACAAAAAACAAAAAATAAACAAATGAAATAAGAAGAAGAAGAGTTAAAGCAGATGAGCCTGGATTTTTTTTTTTTTTTTAAAGTTGTGAAGAAAATGTAGGCCTTGTGTCTTTGTGTGTTTTGTTATCACTTGCAAAGTCTTCGTTACTCATAGATTTCTATAAGAAGAGAGTTGAATTAAATGCATAACGAGACGCCGTTTTCTCATGCCACATATTCCAATAAACTCAGGACGTCGTTTTCTTGAGCCCTGAAAGGCTGAAAATTTTACCACAATATATCTAAGGCATACCAAACATGCATGGAGCACCATCGATGTAAGGACATCGATAAGGCACTGTATATAGATTAGAAATAGTAATTTATTACATGAAGATATATTTTTATATATTTCAATAATTGAAAGAGCATAATTATAATTTTTTTCTTAAATAAAGATACAACAACAACGTTCAATTATTTTGTGGGAGCCATTAATAATATATTTCAATTATTTTATGAAACACAACACTATATTTTAATTATTTTGTATGGGCATGATTGAAATTTTCTTTCAATATTAAAACTTAACTAAAGTTTAAGTTCCAAAAGAGGGTGAAAAACTAAATTTTAAAAAATTGGTGGGGACACGTGCCCCACTAACTACTAGTTAGCTCCGTCAACGTGTAAGAATCACAAGAAATAGAGAATGGGCCCTACATGTAGCTCTTATGCTATAAGACCGATTTTTTTATTAATGTGTGGTGTTTAGAATTACTGATACTTTATACTATTGTTCAAGGTATACAAATGTTTGCCCTCTTTAGAGGCAAAGGGATAATAGTCTTCAAATCCAAGAAAAGTCATGTCATGACCACCTAGGTTATATCATGGTAGCTCTACTTGACTATTGTGGTGGAATCACAAGTGTTAGAAATAGCGAAAAATAGACAAAAAAAACGAAGAGCAAAAATACATAGATATACGTGAAAAATCCCAAAAGGAGAAAACCACGGACAAATGAGGAGCAAATATATAATCTCAAAAAATTGGTACAAAAAGAGGAGTAAAAAATAATACATATATATAGTAGCATGATCCTAAATGAGTCCGTAATCGGCCTGATCCTTCTGTTATCATCACAGATTTTCAAAAAATTCCCATAATTTTATTTTCACCACAAACATCGCACCATAAATTTTTCAAATCGAACTAAACAGAACTCGGGTCACCATACTCTAACAACAAACTTAGTTATTTTTTGTTATTTTATGCACTTGGATTGGCCTAGTCTCCACTCAGCTGGAAAAGAAAGGAACTATTTTGATTGGGGTAAATCAATTAATTTAAATCAATTGCAGATATCAAATAATTTCGGTGAACAAATAGGTAAATATTTTTGCATGCATCACTGATTAGTTTACCATTTGGAACTCTTGAACTTTCTTTGGTTGGTGGAGTTTGGTTGTGTTGCTAGTCAAGCTAACTTTTTTTTTTTTTTTTTTTGAGGGTACGCTAACTTATTTTCAAGTCAATGTGTTTGTCTGCAGATTTTTCAAACCAATAGATCGGGGTGGGCGGAGTATGTGTCAGGTGACATTTGTCCCTTGTATTGCCGGAAATGCTCTCCTGAAGTTGCCAAATTATTAAGAAGTATGGAGCTTAATTTACGCCTTATAAATTATCATAAAATAAGGAGGAGATCAACAAAAGCCAACACCACAGCGCCAGGACTAATTAGGAGCCACGAGGCTAAAGTTGCTTGCAACAAGCCATTTTGGCAGAGAACGTGCATTGGGGTGCCAACTCAAGAGTGCAGCCAACTAGTATTCATGTGTGTTTGTGTTCATTTTTCATTTAGCATATTTTGTTCTTGGTAGAATTAGGTCGTCTAATTCGCAACACAAACTCCTCCACCAAGAAACTTAAAGATGATATCGAGAAACAAGCCAAGACTGCTGCATGCCGAGCCATGTTGTCATAGATCGGAGAACAAGCAAAGGGAATTTTTACGAGTTTTGTAGATTATTTTTTTAAAGAAAAAATGAAGGAAATAACGTATTTTTGAAACTTTTAGAAATAAATAACATGTTTCAAAAATATTTGCAGTGTATAATAGAATTACAATATGAATAATTTATTTATTGTATAAATAAAAAATTATATATACATAAACAAAGGATAAATAATTTATTTGCACTATAAATAAGGGGTAAATAAATTTACTATTTACTGTAATTTCTGTTGGTCCTCTTTAATTAATTATTATGTTATTTTAGAGCGTTTTGTTTTAAACTTTGTGGATTATTTATGATTTTGTGAAATGTTTGGATTTTTGTGTTTTCTATGAATTTCTTGTGGTTTTTTGTATTTTTTGTAGTAGTACGATAAATGCTGGATTCCGGCAGCCATTGTCTGCCAACTGCAAAGTATCATAGTGGATACTGGTAATTATCGGTTGATATCACGATGGATATGGGCAAAGTTATTAGTAAGCAAGATATATAAGCGTAGAACACAATTAAAAAATCACTTATAATAAAATTAAAATATAGAAAAATTTAAATTAGATAAAATCTTGTTTTAAAAAAATAGTATATTATAATTTTTATAAGAAAATTGTTCAAAGTACATAATAAAAGAGTAATAATATTGTGTCATTGTGATGTTGCTTAAAGTGTTTGAATCATGCCTTTAACGTGTTTCGTATCAAAGTCGCGTCACACCCAACTCATTTAATAAATGTGTTAGGTTATGCCGATTTAATAATAGTGTCATATCATATCGTGCCACTTTTTAGCATGTCGTACTAGTATCAGTCTACTAGACCCAGTCCATTTTGACATCTCTAAATAATACTATATTTGGACTCTCAATTCCACACTTAGGATGCCATTTGGTAACCTTGGTAACATTGGTTGGTAATCGATAATATTCACCATGATTAGAGCAGGTAAAAGTCAGTATCCATCGTGATTTCTGCAGACACCGATGTATACTTTCATATTAAAATAAAAACACAAACTTATACCTTATTTCAGTTAATAGTTAATTTTAACCTTAAAATGACCAAATTATCCTTAAGTAAAAGAGAAAAAAAAAACAAAACTTTCAAATAATAAGTAGAAAACAAAAACAAAAACAAATAAAACACCTATTTTTTAGGGTATTTTATAATTTTTGAAAGTCAAAAACCTTAGTATAAATAAGCCTTTAAAGTTCTCCTATTTTTTAATTTGAGAATATTTTGGGCAATTTTTATGTCAAAATTGAAGATTGATATAAATTTGTATATTAAATCTAATTTAAAGTTATATATTTAACAAGATTAAAAATCAAAATATTATTTTCTAATAAACCTAAAATATACTTGGTATAAAAATGTAAATAATTCTAGAAAAACATACTTAAAAACAACACATAATGAAAACGACAAAATATTATAAAAGCAACACCACATTGAAATAGGGGCAGCATTACGGAAAAACAACAATGATTTAGAACACGAGAACACCCAAAAGACGAAAGAACATCATCGAAGGTGGACAGAATTTTGACAAAGAGAACCAAAATTAAGAGTTATTATTCCAAATATACCTCATCAATTTAAATGGCAACGTTTAAAGTAACATACATATACTAACTGCGATATTATGGTTAACGGACACAAAATTCCAAAGTCCATCTTAGGAGGGAAAAAAGTTAAGTCTTTTATGATGAATAGGTTCGAGCTAATCCCCACTTTTGTGATCGCAATCATCTTTACTTAGGCTTGAATTAGTCCCAAATTACTAATTAGTTTAGCATATTAAATTTTTCTCGGTAATCCCTTTTCCGAGTTAGACTCGAACTTTGATGAGTGGTAGTAGAACCATAGTGGAACTAAGATATAATCGCATTTAAAATCCCACGCCTCATTACATGCGATTATATAAATAAGTGACATAGCTAATGAGAAACAAAAAACAAAGAAGAGATATTTGCCAGTTTTCAAAGCAATTCATGGAGCAAGGTATGATACATTCATGATTTACGTTTCACTTCTACTGTAACTTTTTTTTACTCGACTGAAAAATTACAATATATATATATATATATTCCTTCGAATTATTGCCATTGTTTGATAATAAGAAATTTCTGGCCCGTTTCACCTTAGAAAATAATGTCTTATAGTGTTGGCAAGTTGAGTCCAGACCACTTTTTTGGTTATGAATAGTGTAAAGTTCTCACATGTTACAGTAACAAAAAATAAATAAATAAATTTTTACAGTGTAAAATTTTTATATACTACCGTACAAACAGTTCTAACCACTCTACTAAACAACTAATCAAATAATTATCAAGGAACAACTGACCTAAGAATACATGTATTCTTTTATTCACTGTTCTTTTTTAGGATAAATTTCTGTATTGTGTTGTTATATATGTATATTGGTGTTTGTATAGATTTAAGGTCTTTCCCTTTTTTTTTTTTTTTTTGGAAGTAATACTTGTTTTCTTTTATTCCTGCGCGAGGAAAAGTCTTATCTTATAGTATCGATTTCTTTTCCTTGTTACTTACAAAGTTGTTTGCCGATTCATATCTTTGTAATTTTTGGTTGTTTTCTACGAATATAATTGTTTTTGGTTTCTACCTTCTAGATTGGGCAGGCGTTCCAAAACAGCTTTTAGACCTAATTTTTTGGAAACTATCATCATTTACGGATTACGTGCAATTTGGAGCTGTTTGTCATTCTTGGGACTCCACACTGAAAGATAATGTTCGACCTAAACAAAACAACTTACTACGCCAACATCAAGTTCCCTCGCTTTTATTTCCCGATGAAGAAGAAGATCAATGGACCATATACAACGTCATGAACAACAAGTTCTTGGAGTCGAAGCTATCTTTGTCGTACAAGAGACGTTTTAGTGGCTCTTCTGAAGGATGGTTAGTGACTGGGAACGAGAATCATACGGTAACACTTCACAGGCCTGATTTTATAGCTAAAGATCATGAAAATAATCAAATAGATATAAGTATCGACCTTCCGTGTATGATTCCGCCTCTAGAGGTAGAAAATCTGGACCAAAAAGCTTATGATTATCATGTTCTCAAGGCTTTAATCACGGCGGATCCGCTAGAAAATCCAGACAACTGCACCATCGCAGTGATATTCGGCGATGATTGTGAAATAGCGTTTATAAGATATAAGAAAGACAACAAATGGATCAAAATTACAAATCATAAACACTTCGACGACATTGTTCACTACAACAACAAGATTTATGCTTTGGGTTTTCAAGGTGAGCTTATATCTTTGGACACAACAAATTACCCTCCCTCTATAAAGCGCATTGCACCAGATTTTCCGGGTTTCGCTTGTAATAAGAGATATCTTGTGGAATCATGTGGAGAGCTCCTGCAAGTTGAAAGGGTTATTTCGTTGGTAGGCGATATGGATCGTTCCACGACAACGTTTAAGATTTACAGAATGGATTTTGAGGAGGGAAGGTGGGTTGAGATCGAAAGTCTTGGTGGTGCAGCATTGTTCGTAGGCGACAATTCAAGTATATCTGTGCTGGCTTATGATTTCAATGGGTGTCAACCAAATTGCATATATTTTACTCATGATGATGTTGGGATTTATTTAAGCAAGGGTTCTGATCTGGGCATATACAATGTGGAGAGTGGAAGTTTTGAACTACACTATAATATAGACCCAACTACTTTTTCTAGGATGGTTGATCGACCTCCAATTTGGGTTGTTCCCATACCTAAGGTGTAAGGAATTTTAAAGTTGATATTTATATTGGAGGGGTTTCTACATGGCTTAATGTAGTAACAGTTCTTGCTCTGCGTTGTGGTCAGACTAAGTCCATTATTTTTGTCAGTCTCTTTTACTTCAGAGGGGTTTGTACTTTTTTTTTATTTTATTTTTTATAAATGACATGGTTAATGGTCTAGGTAGTTCTTGTTAAGAGATTGTGGTTGAACTTGATACACTTTCCTTTGCTAGATTTACAGGTCAGAAATGCAAATGGTGTACGCTTTAAAAGAGTTGATCAAATGTAGTGCCCATTAATATATATATAAATTCAATTAGTATTCCTTGTGTGTACCCTATTACTGGCTTAATTGAGATCATTTGCGGTGGTTGGCATGTTTTTGTGGAAATAGTCTAGAAGCTGACCACTAGAACACCACAAATTCTTTTGGATTTTGCATCTATATTGGCCCCTGAGTTTCAGACGATTAAACTTGTTTTAATAATTTTATGTACAAATATTTTTTTAGGGGAAATTTAGAGGACTTTAGTAGGGGTTTCATTTCAATATATATATATATATATATATATATATATATATATTTTGTAGTGTTTGAAAAAAGAGTTGGAACCATAAAGTTGAAACTGCATATGTTATAGCTTTGCACTTTAGCAATATTTTACTTCACAGTGTAGCATATAAAAACTTTAAACTACTTGCAGTTGAACTGTGTGATTGGAACTACAACCCGTCAAACACCATAATTTACAAAACTAAATAATTTTCAAATTTCCTCTTGGGAGGTAAGAGTAAACACTCTTTTTGTTGAATTGTTGTTGATTCTAAACGCAATGCTGTTTGAGAAGGTTTAATTTTTGCAAAGCAAGGGGGCTAGATGTAATGACCGAGAAAATTTCATTAATAAAACCTAATATTTAATTGTGTTTAATTAATAAATTTACTTTTAAAAAAATGTGATTTTTGTAAAAGTTGTAATTTTTATACAAAATTACGATAAAGTATGAATAAACGGCATTGATTGCATATTTTATGGCAAGTGTGATGAAATGTTGGATATGATGAAATACGATTTTATGAGTTGAATTACTTAAAAATCTGTAAATAATATCCATAAAATGAATTTTATATCACAATTAATTGTAAAATTGTGATATAAATGAACGAATGATTAGAACGTAAATGGGACACAAAGGTTGTCCAAACCCTAACTTGGGGTAGAGAGGAGGCCGAAGCAGTATAAGAATACTGCTAAGTGATAACGCAGATACGAAAAATGTTATGATTGGCCTCCGAAATTGAATGGAAAGTAAGCTAAATATTTTTATACAGTCTAAGGATAGAAAATACACTTATTTGACCACGATAGTATAAGAAAAATACTACGTGACAAAAAATTATACTGTGTAAATTTTTAGCCCAATAAAGTGGACACTTGTTAGTTTGTAATTGGGCCATCAAGCCCTAAAAGGCGGCCCAATCATGTGAGGACACCTAGTGGTATACTCATGAGTTACCATGAGTCACCAAATGGGATAAGAATGCATTTAATGCATGGTTATCACAAAATTTTTTCCTCTTTCTTCTTTCCCAAGTTTGGCAGCCATTGAAGGAAGCTTTCAAAAAATTTTCTCAACCCCAAACTTTGCAAAAACAACCCCAAAACAATTTCAGAAGCAAATCCAAGGATTTTCACAAGATTTAAGGTGAAATTCTAAACTTTTTACTGAGTTTTCAAGGGGTTTTTCATGGGTTGAAAGGGAAATATTAACCCATGGAATTTTTGCATGAAAAGGGAGTTTGGAAGGCAGATCAAAAGGGATTTCAAGGCTAGAAATCAAAAAGAGGTCATTTTGGTAAGTTTTGGTATTCAAAGTTTTGAAATTTAAGGAATTTTGTTTGGATTTTTATTTTCTCAAGTCCATATAAGCTCTTGAGCTTATGGTTGATGGAATTACATGTGAATGTGATGAATGACCTGTTTAGATGGTGAAATTTTGATTTATGATGCAAAATAGTAGTTTTTGCATAAAACGATATTTTTGTAATTTTAAGGTTAGACTTTGCAAAAATAGAGTTTGAGCATGAGAATGATTTGAGTTAGGCATAGAATGGTCTCTGTAGGGGTATATTTGAAAGTTTGAAGAGGATTTTGACAAAAACGTCCTAGGGACTAAATTGAAAGAAAATTTCTTTTCTCAGAAGATTTGAAAAAAGGCTTAAAACACCCCTGTACAGTGAGATTTTGAGAAAAGTTAAAACACAGAAGTTGTAGATCTCGACGAAACTATTAAACATCGCGAACGGTTTGTCAAAAAACTTAACCGTTTGTGAGTTTTTGAATTTTCAAGCATATGTTAAAAGTGAAAAAAGTATTAAAATGGCAAAAACATCATTTTTCAAAATGATTCAAGGTGTGTTACTTTGAGCAAAATGTTTCTTATAAAAAATAGAAATTTTTGATGTAAAGAGAAAATTTTAGCCCCAGGGTAAAATTGTCACAATTTTCGGTTTAGGGGCTAAACCGTAAAGTTTTATGAAAAAGGGGCTTAAGTGTGAAATGAAGTGATACGAGCCACTAGGACATTATTTTTAAGTTAATGTGTGGCTGTTTTTGTTAAAATAACAGAATCGAGCTCGGATCAGTCAATAAGGCACGGATGCCAAAATCGTCATTTTTGTCCGAATAACCCGAGTAGCTCTAATAAGGTCACAGATAGGAAAATAAAGTGATTAGAAAGATTTATACCCTTCGTAAGTAACGATAGGGTAGAATTAGAAAGAAATAAGGAAATCAATGTTTGTAGAGTTGTGTACAGTTATACAACTTGAACAATTAAGTAATGAACGTTTTGTAATGAAACGTATTAGAATTGGCTAATAATTTTGTAATTGGCCAACAGGATCCTAGGAGTCTAGGAGACCGAAGATAGAAGTTGATTATTTTGCAGTGCACAGAAGCAAGTAAGTACCCTTCCCACCTACAATATGAAATGATAGGTGTAGAATGCGTGAATATGCATATTAAGGTATATATTACAATGCAAACTTGTATGTTGTTATGAAATGAATATCTAAGAGGTATAGAATCGATGCCTGTGTGTATACGATTTGAATACCTAAGTATATAACATGTTATGTATTGTTATGTACAAGATATTGTGTATTAGTGTATACAATAATGAATGCGTGTATGTATACGAAGTAGGTACTTGTGTGTACTCTGCTATGCATACAACTCATATATCATGGATAACATGTGATTATCATTTCATGCCTAGTATGACAACCATATTAAATGAATTGGTAAATATGTCACCAAAAGTTAAGAAAAGTGTCGTACCTGTTGGGTTTGGTGCCCTAAAAGCTGTGACATTGTACTTTTGATGATAAATAAATAAAGTAACATTTATAATTATTTTGGTTATGTGTTATGAATACATTTATAAATATCAAGAAAATTCCATGATTATTTATGTGACTATAAATTTAGCATATAAGTGTTATATGCTTAGGGAAAAAATTTATAGATAATAATCTAAATAGTCCGTAATAATTAATTAAAGTTTGGGATCTTTAATTAAACATTACAAGTACGGTCCAATCTCATTTAGAATGAAATAGTCATTATCTGGACTATTAATGTAGAAGACATTGGATTGGAGGTACTTTATATAATGAGATTATATAGGACTGGACCAGATAAATTATGAATCTCTAATAATCATTTGTTACAAATAGAGTATTCAAATTTATCA
>CAMOHE010052779.1:0-36880 GCA_946598075.1 Artocarpus hirsutus | reverse complement strand
TCTAAGAGGTATAGAATCGATGCCTGTGTGTATACGATTTGAATACCTAAGTATATAACATGTTATGTATTGTTATGTACAAGATATTGTGTATTAGTGTATACAATAATGAATGCGTGTATGTATACGAAGTAGGTACTTGTGTGTACTCCGCTATACATATGAACTCATATATCATGCATAATATGTGATTATCATTTCATGCCTAGTAAGACAATCATATTAAATGAATTGGTAAATATGTCACCAGAAGTTAAGAAAAGTGACGTACCGCCTCTCGAAGTAAGGGGAGTTTAAAGAATAAAATATGGTCATGGTGTTACGTAGACCTAAATGATATTGCGCAATGGTACGAACACTTGGGCCCTAGTGAAAGATAAGAAATGATCAAGATAAGGAAAGTTCATAAGAAAGCATAATTGAATCATGCATCCAATTGATTGTCCATGTGGGATTTATGGGACTTACTGGGTGTTAGCTTATTAAGTTTTTCATGCTGTAGGTATTCCGACGAGAAGGTTAGAATAAATTGTAACGATGAGCTGGCGGACGGATGATGGGTGTAGATTGGGTATGGAGTCCGCCACTGAATGTTTTCGCTGTGCATATTATAAGTTATTTTGCAAAGGAATGTTTGAACAGGAAAATGTTGTAAAAGTAAGAATGTTTATGTAAAAATAAGTGTGAGAAAGTATTTTAGGAGTTATCAAATTTATTGTAAAGTAAAGTATTTATTTTAGTTTCAAAAAAAAAATTTCCTAAATTTTTGCCCCTAAGTCTGCAAGAAAAAGTTTCATCATAGCCCAAAAAGGCAGGTTGTGACACATATGACTTATCTTTGGCATTTGCGCCTTGGTCATATTAACCTAAATAGGATTCAAAGGTTGGTAAGGGATGGACCTTTAAGTCACTTAAAGGTGAAATTTGTACCTTAATGTGAATCCTATTTGGTGGGTTAAATGACCAAAAGACCATTCTGGTCTAAGGGCAATAGGGCCGAAGGGGTTCTAGAACTTGTGCATAGTGATGTTTGGGGACCAATGAACATCCAGGCAAGAGGAGGGTATAAGTATTTCATCACTTTTATTGACGATTACTCAAGGTATGGGTATGTGTACCTGATGCACCACAAAAGCAAAACATTTGACAAGTTCATGGAGTTTCGGGCTGTAGTGGAAAAACAATTGGGTAGACTCATAAAGGCACTTTGATCTAGTCAAGGTGGAGAATACCTTTCTGATGAGTTTCTGGGACACTTATTAGAGAATGGGATTTTATCCCATTTGACTGCACTGGGCACTCCGTAGCAGAATGGCATAGCGAGAGAGAAAATATGACTTTATTAGACATGGCAAGGTCCATGATGAGTTATTCATCATTGCCTTTATCCTTTTAGGGATATGCGCTACAAACCGCATGTTATCTTTTGAACAATGTGCCTTCAAAATCAGTCCCTAAAACTCCTCACGAGTTATGGACGGGTAGGAATACATCCTTAAACCATATTCACATATAGGGATGGGCGGCTCATGTCCTGTTTAAGGATGCGAATAAGTTGGAAGCATGTTTAGAAGTTTGTATATTTGTAAGATATCCAAAAAGGACTAAAGGGGGTTATTTCTATAACCCAAAGGAAAATAAAGTCGTGGTTTCTACTAATGCAACTTTCCTTGAGGAGAGTTACATGGACGACTTTAAACCTCGAAGCAAAGTGATGCTTGAGGAGTTAAGGAGTGATCCAATCACTCCGAAAGTTCCAAATGAAACCGTTCTGATCAGTGTAGTAAAACCAAACAAACTCGAACAATAACCTAAGGGGCTTCGGCGTAGTGGGCGGATCAGGCGTCAACCCGAGAGGTATATATTCAATGGTGAGGCCTTTTTGGCTGAATCGAATGAACATGACAAGGATCGTTACACTTGCACAGAGGCTATGGAGGATGTTGATTCAAAACTCTAAACAGAGACCATGAACACAGAGATGAAGTCTATAGAGACTAATCGGGTCTGGGAGCTTATAGATCTTCCCAAATGGGTAAAACTCATAGGGTGTAAGTGGATCTATAAGAGGAAAAGAGGATAGATAGAAAAGTCGAAACCTTTAAGGATATACTGGTAGCTAAGGGTTACACGCAAAAGAAAGGAATCGATTACGAAGAAACTTTTTTGCCTGTTGCCGTGCTTAAGTCCATCCGGATTCTCTTATCCATAACTGTCGCTCTCGACTACGAGATTTGACAAATGGATGCTAAGACGGCTTTTCTAAATGGCTATCTTGATGAGTCCATTTATATGGAACAACCAGACAGGTTCAAGGTCAAAGGTCAAGAGAGTAAGGTTTGTAAACTACTAAAGTCAATTTATGAACTTAAGCAAGCTTCACGTTCTTGGAACATAAGATTTAATCAGGTGATCAAGACTTATGGATGAGCTGTGTATTTACAAACATATTAAGGATGGGAGGTGGTTTTTTTACTACTCTATGTAGATGACATTCTGCTAATTGGCAATGATGCTAGGGCATTGTCATTGGTCAAATTATGGTTGACCAACCAATTTGACATGAAAGACTTGGGTGAGGCTAATTTTGTTCTCGGTATCCAGATGTTTCGGGATAGAAAGAGCAAAATGATAGCTCTGTCCTAGGCCAGCTACATAAATAAAATTCTTAGAAGGTTTCCAGTGTAGGATTCCAAGAAAGGTGGGCAACCATCTAGGTCTGGAATTACTCTTTCTAAGAAAGACTCGCCAAAGTCTGAGGAAGAAAGAGAACACATGAAGAAGGTGCCTTATGCTTTGGCAATGGGTAGTCTCATGTATACCATGCTTTGCACTCGACCAGATATTTATTATGTGGTCGAGATTGTAAGTCGATTTCAAGCGGATCCGAGACCAAACCATTGGGTTGCAGTTAAGCATATTTTCAAGTACCTGAGAAGGACTCGAGGGTATATGCTTGTGTATTCGGGTGAGGACTTAACTCCTCTAGGATATATTGACTTGGATTTTCAGTCCTGTCTAGATTCGAGAAGATCGACTTTTGGGTTTGTGTTTACTCTACGCAATGGTGCCATCAGTTGAAGAAGTGTGAAGCAAGATTGCACTTTGGATTCAACGATAGAGGCCGAGAATATGGTAGCTAGTAATGCTTCAAAAGAAGTAGTGTGGCTCCGTAAGTTCCTTGGGGATCTTGAGGTAATTCCTGGAATGGATAAAGCTGTATCACTGTATTGTGATAACAATGCGACGATAGCTAATGTTAAGGAACCAAGATTTCACAAGAAGAGTAAGCATATTGATCAGAAGAATTATGTGATAAAGGACTTCATTAAGGGCGGGTATGTTACGGTATTCAAAATCATGCCAGAAGAGAATTTAGCTGATCCATTCACGAAGACACTTACTGGGAAAGTCTTCGAGAGGCATGTGGAAGCTATGGGGATGTGAGATTTGTCATATTTACTCACTTAGTGCAAATGGGAGATTGTTAGACATATATACCCTAAGGAGTAAAAATATAATACGTTTTTGGAGACATTTTTATCAATAAAAAATTTATTTTTCATTTATATACCAAATCTTGTTCTCTTTATATTCATATTTGTCAATGTATGTTAAGCAAATAATAGTCTGAGACTATCGGTCTAAACCTTTAAGAATTGGGCATATGATGGACAAATTATGCGGAAGACACAATTCTTAAGGTGACGATCTAAAACATAAGATCCGCAATAGAGGTAATAAAGTTGGGCGCTTTATTCATATAAAGATTGTTATATTGTCTATATCCCTATTGGGAGATGATTTGTCTTAACCATCGAAGATGGACTCCGTGAATAGAAACATTGGCATGTTGTCATAGGTGAAGATGTGTTAAATCGCGGCATAAAATGAATTGATTTGGATTAATAATTCTGTCTCGGCAAATCGATTCACTTTAGACAATCATTTGTGTTGTATCTTAATCCTGAGATGAATAGGGGGCCCGTTGTCTTGACTTGTGTCATTTGATGTTCCAAAGGGTGGCACCCATATTTTAATAATGGTATGTATGCTGGTACGTTGGAGGCATAACTCTTAATAATGTAGACTTGTTATTCATAGATATGGAATCCATAGCTTCTCTTTAGAAGTAGTGATAACCTCTTTTATGCGTTATCTTGTAATTGAAAAACTGGAGCGCTCAACCATTGAGATACATAAGTGTAACCGAATGGTATACTATCTTTAGATAGTAAGTTTTTCGATGGTGAGATAATGAAACATAATATAAAAATAATCGAAAAGGTAGGATAGAACATATCCTTAAGCCGATTATGGATAATCCTATGGGGATACGATACACTATGATAAGTTATAGAGATTTAGCTACACAGGCTTTGTAATTTTGTATAGCTCGAGAGTACAGCTTCAAGCTTTTAGTGGATTAACGTTAGAGTTGATAATTATAAAATGTATATCTGGGATATGGGGTTTCATAATTATCGGGAGCTTGAACTATATAAGTCCATTTGGTCCCTTTTGCTAGCTTACGAAATCTTGTAACGATACGATATGCTTTGTCAATAATTGGTGACTTATGTCAGATTTATTAGATTTGTTGAAATTTAGAATAACCAAATAATTCATGTTTGTTTATCGGTTGATTTAATTTTGTCACAAGATAAACTTGTTGAATTATTGGGATCGGATAATTCTTGTCTGTTTATCAGTTGATTTAATTTTGAATAAATTAAATCAAGATAAACTTGTAGAATTATAAGAAATTTATTTATTTTCCTAGAGATTATCTAGATAAAGTTGTTTTAATTAGATAACTTTTTTATTAGATTATTTGAATTAAAACTGAAACTTTATCATATAAAATCTCAAGTGAAAAATAAAAGATACGCTGAGTTTTTTTTTATCAACAGTTTGGCATGCCAATCATCAAGTTCGACCTACCGATTAGGCAGATCGGCTTGCCTATACGCTATAGAAAGATCGTGCGTTTTCCCACAGATTTCGTCAGATATTGATTCGAATTTTGAAGTATTATATGATAAGAGAGTGAGTCTCACTATTTTTTAGATCGATTGGAAGATTAAAAATGAAACTCTACTGGTGAGATTCTAAAACTTCCCAAGAGCTTTCGTTAACAAATTACAAACACTAGCTTTGGGTTCTCTTAATTGGTTGAAAGGAGAGTCACCTGATGGAAAAGCTATACATGTTAGCCCACACTTACTCCAATCGTAGATAGAGAATAGCAAAAAAAGCCAGTTGGTTAAAGTCTTTCTAGAACGTTACTTCTCTTTATTGATTATAAAAGCTTTTCGGTACATAAAGGTTAATAAGATCTGATTAATTTATACATATAACATGTTAAACTTGTGTTTTGAAAAATACTCTAATATAAAATTTTTAAAATTCCACTACGTATTATTTTTTCAACAATTATCATCGTTAAGTTTGTTTTCGTAATGTTTTAGACAGTGTTTTGCAATTTTGTAAACACGACTACTAACTTTTTGTCGAGGGGGGAAAGAGACAATGAAGCTAAGAAAAGTACTGAAATGAATATCATCATTGATTTGGTAAGAATACAAAAGGCTACAAAAATCGCACATTTTAATCAATGTGTTACACATTTAAATGAACTCCACTCAGAACGAGGTTGAGATACAACCTCAAAGAGTCAAGACCATCCTAAATAATCAGCATTGGTAAAGAAATAAGGTTACCGTCAAAACTTTCGTAAAAATCAGTATTCTGTTAAACATGCCATCCCGGTGCGGCTTTACATGATTAATTTATGAAATGCATGAGCCCTCAAAGTACCTCGGAGATCTTTTCGTTCAAATTCTGTCGAGAGTCTTGCCTTGGTAAGGGAAGCAAGATGCTGTAGGTGGAACAAAGTGGTACTTACCACGAATTTTTTTCCTTTAACTAACCACAACCTGGAATGCAGTGAGTACCATCACCGCATCACGGACTCCTTCACAAAGGAACGGCCTCCCGAACTGCAAGAGTTCAAATAATATTAGGATATGAGGGGAGTAGCAAGCTATATTTTTCATCCGGGTAAAATAATAATAATAATAATAATAATAAAAGTACCATGAACTTAAAGCAAGTATAAGTCCAGCATAAAAAATTACAAAAAGAAGAAAAAGAAAAACAAATAAAGTGAATGACTCACGCATATTCGAGGTGAATGTTCATAAACCGAGGGTTTTCTTTGCTTTGTGATAATGTTACGGAACCTTCAATCAGTTGATCTTGCTCCACTTCTATGGGGTCGTAGAAATAAATTAATGTCTGCAAAATTTATTTTGTTAGAGGCACCTAAAGAAGGTACAGGGAATATACAGAATACCCATGCCCAAGAACGATCCACAAGCTGATGTTACTCATTTCTTCCAAAGAATCAATCCCTGCTTTTCTTCACTTTTTTCTTTTCCCTTCTTATCTTTTATTTTTTCTTATTTTAAGGTTTAATATGGCACAAAATACCTACCCTTCTGTTACTACCTAATCACGGAAGGTGTTGTGATTGGTGTCATCTAACTCCAATCGAAATCTAAACTTCACTTATTTGAATATAACCAAAATCTAAGTCAACACTGTGCCAACACAAAAAACTATCCAGAGTAGTCAAACTTATGATAGATCACCCTTCATCCATGAGAATGACGAAGAAACCTATCTATAACATAGCTATTCGCCAAAATTTCAACCACATATAGCACGAATATATCGGTGTTCATGCCCACCCTTATAAACCTGATTTACTTTATTATTAATATTATTATTATTCTTTATTTTACAGGTATGAAATGGCAGAAGCTACAATCTACAACCTCAAAAATACATGTACACGACGTTGAACCACTGAAAGGCAGAAAAAAATCTCTTAAGTGTAAACGTAGTGTACCTGTTGCCAATGTGTTGGAGGGTCTTCAGGTGCAGTGGACAGCACCAATGCTTCATTTGGATTTGTCCGTTTCTTCCTTTGATTTCCATCCACTGGATGTGTGTCAGTAAGCAAGGATGTCTGATTATTGGTAGGAAATATTGCAGGTCCAGTAAATTCAACATCAAACCAAAATGCAAATCCATGAAGCAGAGCTGTAAATTGAGGAATATTTAGAACCACACTCTTACCAACTAAAGAAAAAGGCGTAAATAATATACCACCCCTAAAAAAATATCTTCAATTGTGCACGATTCATGAACAGAAATCAGATCGGCTCAAAATGGGATCTTTTCACGGATTTAGGAATTATTTATTAGTTTGTTTTCATTTCAGTTTTGACAATTTTCAATGACTTGAAAATGAAAGAATTTATTTCAGAAAGAGGGAGAAATATTAAACACAAGGATATGCTCCAGAGATGAAGTATTTTTTTAAAAAAATAAAAAAAACAAATTAATAGATGTGCTGATAACTGGGCTTACAAAATGGTCCTTTGGAGCAGGACAAAACAAAAAGGTTGCCAAGCAAGAGGTATAAATGAAGCCCGTAGTATGAAATCACGAATTTTATAAGATTAAATACCTTTTATTGCTTAAAAAATAAATAAAAAGAAAGAATCGTGGAGATGCCATGGGTACAAAAGAATTGAAATATTAAAAAATCAAAACGGAGAGTAACTGTATTCCGACCTAGTGATCTTGGATTAAAATCTTTACCAAGCAAGGACAAAATATATAGAGGGGGAGAGATTTATAGGGAGTTACCTCGCATCATTGACTTGAAGTTATATCTCGTGGTAACAGATTCTAGCTCACTAATTGTCACTGTATAGCAGTCAACATGCTTTACCTAGAAAACATAAAAGAGTCAAAGTTAAAAATTTACACTTACTAGAGATGAAAGTGCCCACAACAAAACCACAAAAATGATCCACTGTTTGAACAATTTCTGATCGCATTAAGCTAATTTAAAAAAAAAAATGGGAGGCATTAAAAACAAAAAGACTTTGTTTTAATACTTCTAATTGTTTTCTCTTGTTTGGAAATAAATGAAGAAAATAAGATTTGTAATCATTTGATGAGCTTTAAACTTTTAAATAAAACTAAAATAGATCTGCCTTAAATGTAAACATGAAAACAATTACACTTTGTGCAACTCATCAAATCAGACTTCACCCAAAAAATAAAAAATAAAAATCATATTTGTAGAGTTGAACATTGAATTGACTATGAATTATTGTATGGACCTATATAAATAAGTACTTGTGAAGTTGGAATTTAAATTATTCATGAAATAATATCTGAATCTATAAATTAATGGTTTAATTCATTAACAGTCGCTTTTGCACTGTAAAGCTTGTTGAAGCAAACCGATTGCCATTGCATTTTGTGGAAAGAGGTATTCAACATACACGTTATTGGATGGAAGTAAAAAAGCCACATTACTAACAGAACTTTTCTTTGGAATATCAATTGCAGAAGTAACATGATGTTATTTACCACATGTGGCCAAGTCAAGATGTTCTCGCCCGCTATAGTCTCCACACATGGTTCTTCAAACGCACATTGTTTCGCCAACGGCATTATGGCAGACACTGAATAAGATTGAAATAAGTATATATTATTCCGAATAAAAATTTAAATGAAAAAAAAGGAAAGATGGAGAAAAATAAATACAGATAAACGATTGCTATATGTCTTCATGTGAATGGAAAGCAAATGACTTTTTTTTTTGAAACAAGAAACTTCTTTTTTTTTTTTTATTTTATTCGTAAAAAATATAATGTACAGAATTAATGAAATAAGAAACTTATAAATATGATCAGAAAGAGGAAGAGTCATCCTCTTGAAACAAACACAGAGAACAAGCTACAAGAGCCCTACTCTTGACAATTTCAGGGAAAAAAAAAAAACTTTTAAGGGCCCGTTTGTTTCGAGAACTTTTTGGATTCTCTGGACTCAAATTTGGATTCAAGTATTAAGAATCCTTTGGATACGTGTTTGTTTTCTCCAAAATCCCAATCCTTGAAGTATCAAAAATCCAAGTTTTTAAAGTTTTGACTCCCTCTAAACTTTTGATACTCGAATATCTCTGTTACAATAAAAACTAAAATTCTCTCTCATATATTTAAGGAAAAAAATTATAACTTCTTCATTTGTTATCCAATTGAAATGATTCTTTTTTCATTGTGTTCCTAGTGAAGAGTAGAATAAATTAAGATCCATATTGTATATTTTTAGGATCATTAACATTAAGATTTTATTAGATTTGTTGATAAATCAAAAACTATTTTCACTACCTCTCCAAACACAAATTCCAATTTAATTCCATACTTAGATTAAAATTTAAATGCACATCCAAATGTCAATTCGGATAGCAATTCAAATCACAAACTTAAATCCTAATTCAAATCACAATAACTCAAATCAAATCACTAATTCAAATCCATTTACCAAACGGACCCCAAATTTTTTTTATCTTGATGGACCCATAGAGCTACCCAGAGTTTTAATGTATCAAAGCTGACAACACTTTCTTCTTCACATCCCTCAAAAATTCTACGAACCCCCTCCAACCAAACCCCCAGAAATCACTAAGATCACCACGTTCCACAAATGAAAATATCTCTATCATACATGAAATAGAGATACCATATTAGAAGAGAGGAGATGAAATACATGAAACAGTCATCAACTCTTGTGAAGGTGTTTACTTACTATCTATTCCATACACGTTGCGCCAAAAATCAATACTGTCATTGTATCTATCTGGGTGTGTCACTGGTGCCATATACAACTGCAAGTCATTCAAATTAAGATCAGCATCATTGTCACAAATTTATTTCATATAACTGCTGCACTGGATTACAATGCCTTATGTACCGTTAGATCAAGTATTTAACATGCAATACAACTGGCACAAATCGTATAAGCAGTATAAAGTTAAAGCAGCACCACTGTGACAAATCGTACAAGCATTATAGCATTGCTTAAGGTTAACTATTTTTATTTTTATTAAGAAGACTTCTTTATTGATAATAATCAAATATGAAAGGAAAGAGGACAAAGTACCCTCTATTAGCAGAAAACGAAAACAAAAGAACAACAAAGAAAAAACCAAACAGAAAGAGAAAAAGAGGACATGAAACTTAGCATTCTATGATATCCTTCCAATTAACAAATATACCGTTGCATTTGAAGGAAGTATAAGACCTCCAGGTTTAAGCCAACGATCTCTGGCAAGAATAACACTTCCCAGCATGCTCTAGGATAAAACTCACCAGATTATAGTAAGTATAATGACATTTAACTATATGCCAATTATCCACAAAAAAGATGTGAAATCACCTCATACAGAAGCATGTAACCCATCCATTCTGAAATTATAACATCAACCTCTTCTTCAACTTCAACATCCTGCAAAAATCATAAAGCTGATTCACATTTGCGGGAAAGAAATAAAGAAAAATTAGGCTGGCTCGTAAATGTGGCAAATGAACTAGTGAATGCAGGAGCCAAATACTAAAAAAATAAAAAAACCTTTTTTAATCATAAAGTTGCATTCAAAGATCCCCCAAGCTACAAGAAAGCTGAGACTACAACGGCTACTTGCCCATTAATACAGTGCCTTGCTCCCTGACTTGACTTTCCTAACTACATTCTACCATATAGATGCGAGCAACACTGTGATGGACTTCTTTGACATGTTAATCTTTCCCTTCATCATCTTTTTCATATGCTCCTTAAATAAGAGGTTAATTAAAATTTTCTTTTTTCTTAACTTTTACTGAATTAAAGGCAGAAATATATTGAATCCAGCATTCTTCAATTCATCTACAAATATAACATACAATCAACAAATCCTAAAAATCTAACAATAAAACCAACTCATTGCTACTGAAGCATAAGTAATATATTAGCGTCTTCGATGTGACGTACCTCAACTCTCCCATGCAATACAATTACTGTGTCAGATAAGTTGTTCGCTTTTACAACTTCATTTGCCTGTTTACAAAATGACAAGATCAATCCACCACCAAAGCTGACAAATAGCTCATAATTAGTTGTCATTATGCTTCCAAGTAAAAGATGCACGAAAGCATTGAACTAATCAAATCAGTTCGTGCATCAAAACATAATGATGAAAATATAATCATACTCTTAGTACCAAATAAAAAAGACCACATCTTAACCTTGACAGATAAGTGCAAATCAAACAGAAACTTCAGAAATTATTGTTGACGTCAGTTTCTTAAAAAGAAACAATACTTCATTAAGACAGAACAAAATAAAAATAAGAGTAATGAAATACATAGCAAGGAGGACGGGAAGTCCACCCGGATGTATTGAGGACAAAACCTTCAAATTGAAAACAGAGACCAGGAAAGGAAACATTGAAAATTAAGATATCAATACATATTTAGAACAAATCACGCTTTTGAAAAAATGTTCTGCTATAAAATACCTGTATTGCAATCTCACTTGCATCAATGGCATAAACCTGGCAAGTGGCAGACAAAAATGATCAGATCTATCATGCTTGTTAAAAACCAAAAATACAAAACTTGATGCCTGTTAAAATCACAGCAACATGATTATAATAAACAAAAAAAAGGAAAAGAAAGAGAAAACAATTGTGTATCAGGCACTACTTTTTTCACTTAGTTCTACATTAAAAGAATAAAACAATCTAGGGAGTAGAAAAGAGGAGGGACAAAAGTTAAGGAGAGGACCCGATTTATTTATAATAATACAGATAATTACAGATTCTGACATAATGCCCAAATTTTTCGTACCATCTCTGAAGAGAAAGAAGGACAACTTACGGCTACTCCATGTGGCTAGGATGATTCTCTGCCCGGGTTACTAGTTATTATCACATGTAAGATTTATTTTGTATCAAAGACCCATCACGTATAATGTAACCTCATACATTAAACCACCATAACTCCTCAAATATTGACCTCAGAAACCACTAAAAACTAAAGTAAAAAAAATGAGAAATGAAGATCCCTATCATCAAATACATGTTCAAGCAGCCTGGCAAAATAATCACACTAGAACAAAAAAATTAATGCAAATACAACTAATTAGCTTACTCGTTTTGCACCAGCCTGAGCACAAAATATAGAAAGAATTCCAGTGCCGCAGCCAACGTCTACCACAACCTATAAGCATTGTCACATTAAAGAAAATTAAAAAGTGAAACACACAATTAACTCTTATATGAAGAGATTATTTGAAGCAATCCAAACATAATGCCCAACTGTAGCACCTCCTTGGCAATATTTATATGAAAAAAGGGTTTTTTTTTCATTTGTGCAACATTGGGATAAACAGAGAAGTTATCTAAATGAATTGCAAACACCTATTGCCATTAAATTGAAGAAAAAATAACTGCTCCGTGTTTTCCATAATTCTATCATTTCATAATTGAGATTACAACTGTATTACTTTGCCTTCTATTAAACTCTGATGCTGCATGATAGCTGCCCTATAAGTGTCAGTCCGCACCCGATCCTGTATTATGAAATTTTCCATGTCAGCCAGTAGTTACCTTAAGATTCAGCCATCCATAGAATATTTGACACTTTGCTATGTTTTTGATATATAAAATTGGTATGCTGCAGCTCGGTCACCAAGCCATAACACTTAAGTTCTCTTCAGCTAGAGTGAACAAACAAACTCAAGCACTTTTTGATGAAAGACGAAATTTGATTAATGAAAATTACAACGAAAATAGCGCTTTGAGAAAAGAAGTTCTCAAACAGAATACAAAAGAAAACAAAAGAACTACAAAGCACAAAACACACTACTGACTCAGGACAATCTTCCAACTTAGCATGATTAGATATCAAACATATCATGATTATAAAAAACATGCCAATAGAAATAAGCAAACACCAGAAGCTACTACATTTAAGAAATAACACCGTCTAACAGATACTTACAGATACTAAGCTAAAGATAACTTCACCTTGGCTTTCATTCACGCAAAGACTTAAGATGCTACACAGGTAGTTAGGGGTAATTTCATGCTTCTACCATAAGGCAAAATGATCAAATATAGCAACAAATGGACATATCAGATAGCAAGGCAAGAAAAAAATAGGCAAATGGTACCAAGTCAAATCAACATTAAATTATTAGCGAAATATATCAGATCAATAATCATAATACATACACAGTGCGTGCATAGTTTGCCAATGCTCGAAATATAAGGAAATGTAAACAAAACACACCAGTGGGCTGCATCAGTATCAACTGTTCTCTTCTAATCACGTAATTCATTGTCAAAAACATCTGCTAATTATCTTCAAATATAAGGGAATGCTAACTGACTCTCACATAGCAGCAGCTGTTCGCCTCTAAATCATGTGATTTATCCTCAATCAACTTGTTTACCTATTAATGCTCCTATATTCTCTCTAGTAGTATCTGCAAGTTGAGAAAAAACCCATTTATAGCTAACAATGGCGACAGCAATTTGACCGAAACATATTTCCCTTGTTGAAAATAGAAAAAATGAGATCAAATTTCAACCACTGTGATAGCTATCTGCCACTACATCCCTTATTGCTTCTCTTACAATAAAAGAAATCCATGATTACTCTGCCTATAGTCACACACATCCATTTCTTATAAGAATCTTTGCAATCCACTGGGGATCAACCACTGTATTATAGTCACTACGTGTGTATGGAAGCTAAATTCTAACTTTTCTTTGCCGCTTATTCAGAAATTCACAAGAAAACCAAACAGGAAACATCAACAATAACTGTCAACTCCACCAAACCTGGGAAGACTTAATAGCTCGTCCAATGAATCTCATATCTAAAAAGAAAAGAACAAACATCCAAGTTAAAATGCAGCACAAACAGAACCGGAAAAGCCAGAAATCCAGCAATTCGCGAATGTCATTTTACAAGCAAACAATAACACTAAAGTATAAAGGCGAGAGTTCTCATTTTCTTCATCTCGCATTCAGCAAACTCAAAACAATAACCAAACAACACACACCAAACAAGAACAATAACAATCAACTCCGAAAATCCTAGGACTACTTTAGTTTCATTCAATTACCTATTTTGTCATAGATTAAAAAAAACACGAAATTCCACTTCCAAAAAGTAAAAGAAAGAAAAATCCAAGAATCGGCGACACCTTGATCATCTCCTCGTGAATACCGACGTGAGCATAGGAATGGAAGTAGGCCATGTCGAAGTCCGTACAAGGCGGTCTCTGCTGTTGCTGTTGCTCACAAACCCCAAGGCTAGGGCTGTCGTGGCCGTCTCTCGACTTAGAGCCGCCGCGAGGTCCTCGCCGGCCTCGTTCCCGGTGAGTCATTGACGGTCGCCGGTGGGCACCGGGCTGTTGTTGGTAGTGGTGGAAGCCGTTGCTGCGAGTGGGGCTGGAGTACATCATTTCTTCTCCCGTATGACTGTTGGCGCCGTGATAATCCGTTCTAACTCGACTGGCTCGCTCGCTAGCTCTCATCGGGACGTTTTGAAAAGTAAGCCCCCAAAAAATTTCTTTTGGCAAATGATCTTTTTTTTTTTTTTTCATTAAAAAACTAACTTTTTAAGCATTAAAATTGCTTTAATTTTTTTTGTTTCTACCCTGGTTAGATTTTTCTCTTCGATATAGTCTTTTTTCTCTTTTCTTTGAAAAAAACTGAGACAATTTTTGTGTTCAAAAAATAACCTTTTTTAATGCCCAAAAAAAAGAAGTCATTCACTTAATTTTAAATTTTCTTTAACCCTTTTTTCAAATTCTTCAGCTCTCATCCTATAGGAAATGAGAGAGCGCTTTAACTGTATCATTTTGAAATAGAATATTTGTAATTTTGATAAAACTCTGGAAAAAACGAAAATATATTACATAATAAAGTATGGCATGTTAAATTTAAAAATAAAAATATATTATAATATAAAGTGTGGCATGTTAAATTTATATTTGAACTTATTTTGTTTAAGGTCGAACCTTTGCTAAACACCTTAACAATAATAAGCTATTTCAACTTTTTTTTTTCATTTAACTTTTAATTAAATTTTGTTTTTATTTTCTTAGGTTAAAGATTGATTCAAGGAACCATGTAGAGAATATTTTCTTTTAATATTTGAAATGAAATGGTTGTTTCAAATATTGCTAATAATTAGTCATATCTCATTTAAATTAGTAAAAAATTTGATCAACAATTTTTCAAGGAAATAATTAAGAAATTCTTTGCTAACAATAACATCTTCCTATATTAATGTTTAAAAAAATAGGGAAGTTATAGTAAATATGTTAAATTTTGAAACTATTTGATGTAAATAACATATTTGATAAGATAATAAATAATGTCATTTTTAGTTTAAATAGTTTTTTTTCAATTTTATCTCTACTTTCTCTCTTTTGTCATTCTTATTTTTTTCTTAGACCTTTTTCTCTCTCTATTTACTCTTTCTTGGTCTCTCTCCTTGACCTTCCCCTCTCCATACCTTTCTCTTTTTCTTTTTGATTGCTCTCTTCCTCCTCCTTGTTCCCTTCCTTCCCCTCCTCCAACTCCTCTTTCCTATCACATTGATGCAACCAAGCCTGGCTAGGGCATCATGATGGGCTTCGTTGTTATCGAGGTAGGACCTTGATGATGTAACCAAAGCTTAGTTGCCAAAAGAACCAGAGATTCATCACAAGTGGTCTTTTTGGATTGCCAATTTGTAGATTCAATCTGATTCCAAATTGTTGGAAAAAATAATACTCAGTGAAAATTTAAAAAAAAAATTGTACATGAGTTTTTCTTAAAGCACAAGTTTGATACTCTATATATATACATAAATTAATCAAATCTTACTTACCTTTTAATGTTGAAGAGCTCTTTGCAATTTGTAAAGAGAAAGGCGTTCTTGAATAGCCTCAATTAACTAGTCTTCTTTGCTATTTTCTACCCACAATCAGAGTGTATGGAGGTGCACAACGTACAGCTCTTCCCTAGTGACTCTTCTTCCAATAAATTGATAAAACCTAGAACTAAGGTTTGTAATTTGTGAACAATAGCGCTCAAGGGAGTTTCAAAGACTCATAGACAGAGTGCTCACTATAGATTTCTCAACTGATCTAAATAACTTATGAGTTTCATTCCCTATTTATAGAGGTTGGGCCTAGGGGTTAGTCCTTATCAAATAAGGCCTCAAAAATTCGAATCTAGATCAATATCTGATAAAGATCACATAAAAATGCATGATTAGATTATTATTCAGTCGGCAAGCCAAACTAGCAGGTCAACCTGCTGAACTTACTCCATCAGCAGGCCGAACCTAAAGACTGACCTACTGGACTTACGATAAATGATCTCTGTAAATCTTTTATTTCCCACCCAAGATTCTTTAAAATAAAGCCCCAGTTTTAATTTAAATAATCTGATAGAGAAGTTATCTGATTAAAACAACTTTATCTAGATAATCTCTAGGAAATAAATATTCCTGATAATTCAAAAAGTTTATCTTGAATTAATTTTTATAAAATTAATTCAACCGATAAACAGATATGAATTATCTGATCCTATCGAATTTCAGTGAATCTTATAATTTGACATAAGTCATCAATTATTGGAAAAGTATGCCGTATCATTGCAGGATTTATTGTAAGTAAGCAAAGGGGACCTAATGGACCTATATAGTTTAAACTCGCAATAATTATGAAACTTAATATCCTAGATATATATTCATAACTATCAACTCTAACACTGCTCCACTAAAAGCTTAAAGCTACACTCTTGAACTATTTAGAATTACAAAGCCCAAATAGCTAAGTCTGCATGACATATCATAATGTGTTGTATCCCCATAAGATTATCTATAATCGGCTTAAGGATAAATTTTGTCTTACTTTTCCGATTATTTTTCTCTTTCATTCCATTATCTCACTATTACAAAACTTACCATCTAAAGATAATATTCTATTTGGTTACACTTATACATTCAAATGACTAAGCGCTCTAGTTTTCTAATTACAAGATAACGCATATAAGAGGATATCAACGACTCCTAAAGAGGAGCTATAGATTCCGTATCTATGAATAACAAGTCTACGCTATCAAGAGTCATGTCTCTAACGTACCGATATACGTACCAACATAAATTGTGGATGTCACCCTTTGGTACATCAAAGGATATAAGTCAAGACAACGGGTGTACTATTCATCTCAGGATTAAAATACAACACATATAATTGTCTAAAGTAAATTGATTTACGGAGACAGAATTATTAATCTAAATCAATTACGCTTTATGTCCTGATCCAATGCATGGTCACCTATGACACTGCATAACGTTTCTATTCATGGAGTCCACCTCCGATGGCCAAGACAAACCATCTCTCGTTAGGGATATAGACAACATAACAATCTTTGCATGTGCCTAACTTTATTCCCTCGATTGTGAATCTTATAATTTAGACCATCACCTTTAGAATCATGTCTTTGGCATAATCTGTCCATCATATGCCTGATTCTAAAGGTTTAAATCGACAACCTTAGAGTTTTGTTTGCTTATCATACATTTAACAAATATGAACGTAAAAAGGACAACAATTTGGTATATAAATAATAAATAAATTCTTTATTGATAAAAAATGTCTCCAAAAATATATTACATTTTTACTCCTTAGGACATACATGTCTAACAATCTCCCACTTGCATTAAGTGCGTAAATATTACAAATACCACATCCCCATAACTTCCACATGCCTCTCGAAAACTCTCGCAGTTAGTGTCTTTGTGAATGGATTAGCTAAAATGTCCTTGAATACGATTTTGCATATAGTAACATGCCTTGCCTCGACGAAGTCCTTTATCACATGATACTTTCGATCATTATGCTTACTCTTCTTGTGAAATCTTGGTTCTTTAGCATTAGCTATCGCCGTAGAGTTACACAATACAGCGATACCTCCTTATCCATACCAAGAACTACCTTAAGATCCCCAAGGAACTTGCAAAGCCACACTGCTTCTTTTGAAGCATCACTAGCTACCACATACTTGATCTCTATCGTTGAATTTAAAGTATAATCTTGCTTGACACTTCTCCAAACGATGGCACCATTGCCTAGAGTAAACATAAAACTTATAGTCGATCTTCTCAAATCCAAACATGATTGAAAATCTGAGTATGTGTATCCTAAAAGTGTTAAATCCTCACCCGAATATACAAACATATACCCTAGAGTCCCTCTTAGGTACTTGAAAATATGCTTGGTTGCAACCCAATGGTTCGGTCCTAGATCTGACTGAAATCGACTTACTATCCCAACCGCATAACTAATATCCGGTTGTGTGCAAAGCATGGCATACATGAAACTACCCACTACCGAAGCATAAGGCACTGTCTTCATCAAACTTTGGGGAGTCTTTCTTAGAAAGAGTAATTTTAGACCTAGATGGTTACCCATCTTTCTTGGAATCCTACATTGCAAATCTTTTGAGAATTTTATTTATGTAACCCGCTTAAGACAAAGCTATCATTCTATTCTTCCTATCTTGAAAGATCTAGATATCAAGAACAAAATTAGCTTCACCCAAGTCTTTCATGTCAAACTGCTTGGTCAACCATAATTTCAACAATGACAATGCCCCAACGTCATTGCCAATTAGCAGAATGTCATCTACATAAAGTAGTAGAAAAACCACCTTCCTATCTTTAATATGTTTGTAAACGCATGGTTCATCCACATTTTGTGCGAACTGACAAGTCTTGATCACTTGATCAAATCTTATGTTCTAAGAACATGAAGCCTGCTTAAGTCCGTATATTGACTTTAACAGCTTATAAACCTTACCTCCTGACCCTTAGCCTTGAATCCATATGGCAGTTCCATATAGATGGACTCATTAAGATAGCCATTTGTAAAGGTCATCTTGACATTCATCTACCAAATCTCGTAGTCAAGAGCGGTATTTATGGACAAGAGAATGCGGATGGACTTAAGCATAGCTACAGACGAAAAGGTTTCCTCGTAATCGATTCCTTCCTTTTGCCTATATCCCTTAGCTACCAGTCTAGCCTTATAGGTTTTGACTTTTTCATCCACTCCTCTCTTTCTCTTATAGATCCTCTTACAGACTATGGGTTTTACCCCCTTTAGGAAGATCTACAAGCTCCTAGACCCGATTAGTCTCCATAGACTTTATATTTATGTTCGTAGCCTATGTCTAGAGTTTTGAATCAACATCCTCCATAGCTTCTTTGTAAGTATAAAGATCATGTCATGTTCAATTGGTTTAGCCAAGAAGGCCTCACTATTGAACATATACCTCTTGAGTTGACACTCGATCCTCCCACTATGTCGAAGCCCTTTAGGTTGTTGTTCAAGTTCAGTTGGTTTTTCTACGCTGATTAGAATGGTTTCATTTAGAACCCCCAAAGTGACTTAATCACTCCTTAACTCCTCAAGCACCACTTTGCTTTGAGGCTTAAAGTTGTCCATGTAACTTTCCTCAAGAAAAGTTGCATTAGTTGAAACCACGACTTTATTTTCCTTTAGGTTATAGAAATAACCCCCTTTAGTCCCTTTTGGATATACTACAAACATACAAACTTCTGAACATGCTTCCAACTTATTTGCTTCCTTAAACAGGACATGAGCCGGACATCCCCATATACGAATATGGTTCAAGGATGTCTTTTTCCTCGTTCACAACTCATGAGGAGTTTTAGGAACCGATTTTGAAGGCACATTGTTCAAAAGATAACATGTAGTTGTAGTACATATCCCCAAAAGGATAAAGGCAATAATGAATAACTTAACATGGACCTTACCATATCCAACAAAGTTCTATTTTTTCTCTCAGCTATGCCATTTTGTCACTGAGTACCTAGCACAGTCAAATGGGATAGGATCCCATTCTCTAATAAGTGTCCTAAGAACTCATCAAAAAGGCATTCACCACCTTGATTGGATCAAAGTGCCTTTATGGGTCTATTCAATTACTTTTCCACTTCAGCCCAAAACTTCTTGAACTCGTCATAATTTTTGCTTTTATGATGCATTAGGTATACATACCCATACCTTAAGTAATCATCAATAAAAGTGACAAAATACTCATACTCTCCTCGTGACTGGATGTTCATAGGTTCGCAAACATCACTATTTACAAGTTCTAAAACCCCTTCAGCCTTATTGTCCTTAGACTTAAATGGTCTTTTGGTCATTTTACTCTCCAAACAAGATTCACATTGTGGTATAGATTCCACCTTTAAATGACTTAAAGGTCCATCCCTTTCCAACCTTTAAATCCTATTCAAGTTAATATAACCTAGCCGCAAATGCCAAAAATAAGTCTTTTTAGAGTGAGAAGTTTTAAGTCTTTTAAAATATAGATTATTTTGCATTCATGCGTCGTAAAAATAAATTCTTATAATTATCAAAGTAAAGATAGACTTCTCCCACTACTTCAGCTAACACTTAGGATCCATCGCCCATCTGAAGGATAAAGTCTTCATGTAGCAGACTTCTTGTTTCTTTGAACCCTATAGAGAAACACAAATATGATTAGTTGCTCCAGGATCTATGACCCAAGTGTCACTGGAATCCTTAACCAAACAAGTTTCAACAACCAAAAGATCACACCTAACTCCTCGGGAAATAAAGTCCTTGCAATTCTTCTTAATGTGCCCAACCTTCCTGCAGAAAAAGCACTTAAACTTCTCTAGGTTCTTCTTTTTCTTCTTCTTATTCTTACCATTCGCAGGAATAGAAGACTTCCCGTTCTTAGCTCATTGCTTCTTTCCATTCCCTGGGTTAGGATTGGAACCAAACGCAGCCGCCAAGTTAACCTCGCCACTCGCAGGAGATTCCCTGATCATAGTTCAAACTCCTATAATTGCTTCATCAGCTCAATCAAGGTCATATCCAATCTATTGCTTAAATTAAACGTAGCTCTAAATGGAATAAACTCCTTAGACAGAGTCTCAAAGACTATAGTCATCAAAGTTTCAACATCAATGTCAACTCAATTGGTTTGAGCCTCAACGAGGTAACCCATGACTAACATCATATGCTGCTTCACAGACGTCCCTGACCTTTGTTTGTAATTTAGAAGTTTCCAAAGTGCCCCTTGCTATTTTGTTAGGGCCTAGCCTCTAAACATGTCATCAAGATTATTCAAGATCTGCTTAGCAGTCCCATAATCTTCATGTTGAGCCTGCAACATGTTATTCATGCTGGCCATAACATAATAATGGGCCTAATCATTAGCATCTTTCTAGCGATCAAACGCTTGGATTTGCTCATTAATGGAATCCCCCGTAGGCTCGGGAGGACACAAAGTTGTCAGCATAAATTTTAGTTTCTCAAATGATAAGACGATGTTCAAGTTCTATTTCCAATCATTATAGTTCTCGTTGGTTAATTGGTTTTTGTCAAGTATCAAAAATAAAGTGTTTTTAGACATATTTAATCTACAATAAAGAACCATATACCAAATATAAGCAAACATACCATGATAATTTAGTAAGATAACACAACCATGTAAAATATATACAAATGTGTCTATGTGTCAAAACCTTGAAAATGTCACAACCTTATAATGATAATTCCTAACTTGGAATCAACAAGCATCCTAGGGGAGACTTGTCGAATTCAATTAGGAACACGGATCCCCTCTTGATTAATATATGCCATCTAGGACCTGTATGATCCAGCATATATTAATAATCATTTCTTTTGCTATCAATTTTATTAATAGATCTCCTAGGGAAGGTTTATAATAAAATCAACATGAGTGTTAACCATCGTTTCAAAATTTTATCCATGATTTATCATCACCAACCAGGGGTGTGCAACGATAAATCATACTAAAATATCTTATCCTCTCAGAGATCCAACCCAGTACATAAGGAAGTCCCTTCTTAGAGGTCAGAACCACCATGTGCTACCTATGGACCAACGATGGAGACCGCAGGTCCTCTCTTCAAAAACCTTCTCCAACTCAATCTTTTAAAATCAAGGTTTTATTTTAAGAACATGCATGAACATTTTTTAATAAGGGGCACTCTCTATTCTATAGGACTTGTTATCAACATACATGGCAAATCATATTATAATGTAGACAAACAAAGCAATCATGCAAAGCTACAATCAAAATAATAATAAATAGCCGTAATATTATAGTCCCACCTTAGAAATAAGAAAATAAAGATTACAAGAGATAAATCGAAACATATTATTGATTATTCATCCTTGAATCTTCAATTGGTATCCTTCTTCATGTATAATCCATCTTCAAGTCTTTAATCCCATACAGATCAAAAACTCCATATTTTCGGTCATATCCAAATTTAATGTTTCTTAAAATTGTCCCAAAAATAAAATCAAAGCTATAGTTAAAAACACACCTTTTTTGAAAAATTTACAACTCTCTATCGGCATGCCAATCTACAATCGATCTGCCGGTCATGACCCCTTCGGCCTGCCATACCTCACAATGTAGCTTACCAGTCATGACAAATCGGCCTGCCAAACTTGAAAGTTCAGCCTGTCGCCAGACCTGTTAGAATTCTGCCCTATAGGTTTGGCCTGTTAGTCTATGACTATCAGTCTGCCAAACCTAAAGGTTTAGCCTGCTAACCAAGCTAAATTCACATTTTCTGAAAAATACACTTTTAATTTAGTTTTTCAATTTTATTTTCAACAATTTAAAAACATAAAATTAGAGACTCAGGAAATACCTATGGAACGCTATCATCCATCTTCTAGATCCGTCTTCTTTGAATAATTATTTAACTACATAATTCTTATAAATTTAAAATTAAAAAATAATTCCTAGACGATGATGATAGATTGCCATCTAATTACATGAAAAACCTAGATATACATTCTGTTGGAATTTTGTGATTCAAATACGTAGCAAAAAATAAAAATTAATTCCCACAAAACCCTCGCAGGATCCATGCAATTCGATTAGATTGATAAGAAAGTCATGGAATCTTACCAGGATGACAAAAAGGCAAGATTCTGGAAGGGATAGAGCGGGTTCACTCTGGTGACACCCTAACTCGAGCTTTTAGTAATCGGAATCAGATTCAGACGTTGTTACTTAGAGCAACATCCTCTACAGGTATCCACACGAACAGACTCTCTCAAAAACGAATTGGTGTGCTAGCACCCTTTCTTTTGCGTTAAAAGACTCTTTCTAATTTTAGGGTTTTAATGTTTTTCGCCCTTTTAGAATGATAGAACACCTTCTTTCTTCTTAATTCGGTTAAAAACCCTAAAGCATATATATATATATCTGTTGACTTCGAGATAGAGTCAGATTGTAAATAGGGTAAACTGTAATTCGAATATGACTCAGATAATCAAGATAATGTCTGTAATTCAAATCTGATTCAGAAAATCTAGATAATGTCAATAATTCGAATATGATTCAAATAATCTAGATAATGTCAGATTCAATGAACCTAGACATATCTAGTACATCGAATCTGGAAATTATCAGGTTCATCGAACCTAGATACAGTTAACCCAAAATTCGTTCTTGGTCTGTTCTAAGTGTGCGACCCTGTAGGTTCACATAACATTGGTAGTGGGCTTGAAATACTGTTTCTGGCCCACAAATCATAAGTGGCCTCTAGCAAGACATTATGATTACCCAAGTTATGCGAATGTCAATAATCCGACATAACTTAATCCACAATAAGTATTAAAGTCCTTTTTGTCACTAGATACCTTGATTAAACATAAGGCATGGTTTATGTCATCACCTTGATTAAACATAAGGCATGGTTTATGTCATCCTTATACTATTTAATCATATTATTTCCCGATCTTAAGTAGACTAATATTGATAACCCTTATCAATTCATTTCAGTATGGCCATACATTTTACTTCAGTCTAACTTATCGAGGGGCCCTTAGATATCTTTCTCATGATAAATGAGGGAAAAATTCCTTCTTAACCACTCACATTCCTCACATGATTCACTTTATATCCAACAACAATCCATTCCATCATCCTGTTAAAGATAATATTAGATTGTGTCAAAATATAGAACTTGTCATGTAGGAAACCATGATGATTTCAGGTCAGAGGACTAGGATAATACTATTGTGATGAGAATCACTTATGACAATTACCCATGTAGTATTCTCATAGCGAGTCGATCCAATACATCATTTCTCAAATATGTATCTATGAGTTGACTTAGTATCTCATACGTATGATTAGTAAAACATAATCATCAGTCAAACTTCATACTAGTCTTCATTCATTATTATCCCAATAATAATGATTGACTAGGGATAATTGAGAATATAATTCAATTTTCACCTAAGAGTTTTACTATCAAGTCGCATACTTTATGACCTTAGGCAGAATTAACTATTCATTAAATAATAATAATAATAATGAAAATGCCTCTTTATTAATAAAATTCAAATGTAATGAAGTCAATATGTGGTCATTACATAATTGGCCTAGGGCACATCACTAACAAAAACACGCTCACCCCTCAGGTTGTTGGGTGTGATCTGTGATCTTTACATTAATAGGAGGATAATACGAGTCAAAACTATCTCTATTAGTGTAATCTTGTATACATCCTGTATTTGTCTAAGATCCAATTTTGATTTAAATTGTGATATTATATATTTTAATTTTTTAAATAAATATCTTTCATGATTTTCTTAATTTTTATTATATTTGATAAAATAAATAACTATATGCGGTATCAATTTCAACTTTTGAAATAGATATTTTTTTACACTTTGATAGCAACCAAATCACATATAAACCATGTAACATGATTGAATCATTAAATCATGAGAACATGCCATACGTACTCTCATAGTTCAATAATTGGCACCACATACAGTGTAGATGGTGCGTTGTGTGAATTTTCAATTTAGCCCCTATTGATAAAAAATAATCCAAAAAATTTCCATTGACTTGTATGAAAGAATGTTGTGGAGCTAGCAAGGGGGAAAATTTGAAAAAAGAGTTAAAGAAAATTTGAAATTAAGTAAAAGACCTCTCTTTTTTTTGCATTAAAAAAAGGTTTTTTTTTTAGCACCAAAACTGCCCCAGTTTTTTCAGAAAAAAGAGAAAAAGGACTGTATCGAAAAGAGAAACCTAACTAGGGTGGAAAAAAGAAACTGAAACTGTTTTGATGCCCAAAAAGCTAATTTTTTTATGTCTAAAAAAAAAAAAAAGAGGTCATTTGTCAAAAAAAAATTTTGGCAGGCCTACTTATCAAAACACCCCCTAACAAGGAATCCCAATTAACATACACAATCTAAGCTCCAAAAATTATGTATAATTTAATTATCTCATAATTAAATCAATAATAGTCATTAACTCTAGATTGCACCACTATCAGAAAGCAAAGCTGCATTCTTAAATTATAATTAATTATATGGGACCTTAAATATTAAATGTTGATATAATAATTTACCATGCAATAATATCCTGCACAATAATATTCATAATTAGAGCTAGGTTTATTGTCTTCTATACAACCGCTCTAATTACTTATTTATCTATGAGTTATGTCAATTCTCTAATGGATAACATTTTTATGAACAAATCATAAATGAGGCTTTTAGGTAATATTTGATATCCCATATCAAACAATGAGATCTCTGCATCCAAGTTTTCTCAAATTAATACTCATGAGAATATTGTCTTATCATCTTATTTTGTAGGAGTTGTGGAATCCAGAGAAGTGTTCCATGCTACTTATAATAGTATTCCCCTAATATGCTAAGCTTTTTGATCATACATCTATAGATGTCACTCACTGACAACCAAAAGACATAATAAATAACTGTGAATCCATTAGTCACTTCAGGATTAAGGTAAGATCCATAAAATGATTACATTGTACAATTTTAATTTTAATTTCTTGTTATGAAATCACACTATAAAATAAATTATATCTTGATCTAAGTTTAATGTGTTCTAAACTCCCTTGATGTCTCTATCTAATAATCATTATATTTGTATCTTCCATAAAAGATTAGTCCTCCAAGTTATGAATAGACAGCATCATAACTTTAGCAAGATAAAGTGTCCAATTTATCTACTGATTGTAAACTAAAATTTATACTAAATACAACAAAATCATATGCTTTATAATATGAACAATTCATATTCATGATTATGGGCTTTTTTAAATACTAGAATCTTTATGATATTAGCATACATATGCACATACATCAAAATATAGATATTGGAAAATAAATGAAATTTAATTTGTTAATTATGCAATACTTTAAATCTCATAATATTCAGATGGAATTTACGCTACACTATAAAAGCACTAATCCTAACACAAACATATATAAAGCTTCAATTGTTGAAAGACTCAGTATGTCTAAGGGAGATAGTCCATGGAAAACATCAGGTTTATTTTTATGAATTACTTGGATTGTAAAATTAAGATCATAAACTTTTGACGGCCGTTGCTATAGGTATTAGCATTCATCTGAAAATTGATTAAGCCACGCTAAAAGGCGAGGTTTTCCATTTTGCTCTTGTTTTCATGGATATGGATTTCATTAAGAATCATCCAAATTCTCTTATGGTTAAAAAGGAATGCCATTGTTTTTACACATCAATAGGATACAAAAATTTCGTAAACTTTTGCAGCCATTGTCTTCTTGTGGTCCATTCTCTGGCTTATTGCAAAATAATAATAATAATAATAATAATAATAATAATAATAATAATAATCAAAACAAACTTGTGCAAGAGATAAGGTCTTTCTTTTGGCCAGTCTATTTCCATGAAAGAATACGAACAAAAATCTGTCTAAATGGACCAAAAATCAACAAACTTAGAAAGATCTTTTGGCCATAGTACATGATGATCAATCAAAGAAAATTGATGTTTCTAACTTTCAGATAATCAAGTGGCAACCATAAATGTGTTTGTTCAAAACCACAATTCATAACACAATGCAAAGGAGACAATTTTAGGAAACTCGTCATCGGGGGCATGCATTCATCAACCGAAAAATCTGATGGGAAAGAAGAAAATTTGGTCTATTTAAACACCAAAGAAGGTTAGAATAACATCTTCAAGTACTAGTACTTCAATATATGAACAAAAGTTCGTTCGGTATCAATTTGAAAATTAGACTTGTAGGTGTTCAACAGTAGTTATAGTTATGAAACAAATTATCTACAGTGAATGAATTATAGACAATGTTAAGCAGACTCAGTGCATAAGGACTCTTCTGAAAATTGAAGCCTTGAAGTGGGCAATGCATATTGGAGATCAACGATTACAAACTTACTTAAAAAGGAAGGAAAATGTTATTTTGGGTTATTTAAAAAATTGTTAGATCTCGCTATTTTGAAGAGGAAATTAAGCAATTTTTTTAAAAAAAAAAAACTTTGATCTACGAGTATTAGAAGTCGTAGTGAAAAAAGATTTAAAATGAAAAAAAAAATCTAAAAAGGGATTTCTCTTAGGTTGCTTTTATTTTGTTTTATTTGCTTTTGATTTTGGTTTTCTTTATTTTTTTAATTTTTTACATTGTCCTTGAATTTGACATTCTTTATTTGTTTTAGTTTTAAAAAGTTAGCACCTTAAACTTATACATTTGTAATAAATCATCTCATTGATAACTCATTTAATAACGAGGTTATTTTCTTTATTTTTTTTTCACTGAAACTGACAAAGAGAAGTAACCCCTAGCATTTCTCATGAGTATACACTATAAAGGACATTTAACTTTGATGGTTGACCATTCGAAATTTCAAAGAAGAGGAATCATGGTTTCTAGAATATAACTAACCTTTTAATCTGCATCTTATGGTTGTTACTCTCAACACTTTCAACAAGAAAAGCAAAAGAGAAACAATCACTAGTAAAAATTGAGGATTACACAACGGTTTAAAACCATCATATAAAGCATTCACGACGGTCAAAAAATCGTCGTGAAATCGTCCGTCGTGGTACCAAAGAGACTTTTTACGACGGTTTTTTACCGTCATGAAATGCTGCTAATGGCAGATATTAAGCGTGTTCTATAGGAAGCTATCATGATGGTTTTAAGAAAAAACAGTCATCGAATGTGTAGATTACACAACGGTTTTCAATAAAAACTGTCATATAATCTTAGTTATTTTCTACCTTCCATGATGGTTTTTGGTCAAAACTGTTGTGTAAGTTATAGTCTTCATAACGGTTTTTAGTGAAAACTGTCGTGGAAGATCAGTCATTAGCAAAAAAAATTACCAAAATTTTTAATTTACCACAGGATGCCCAATCCCATATGTTATCCACTAATACAAGGCCCTGATTGTAAAATCATATATTTACATTGAACTTTAAATTTTTTTTTCCAAAATCATATATCTATCCTACTACATATATCTAAGCAATCATGCCTAAATAATAATTCATATAAACATATACTAACAATGCTAAATCTAAAACTAAAACCTAAATAATTCACAAAAAAAAATATACAAACACAAATAGATTGTAATTCACACAAACATTAACTAAATAACAAATGTTAATATAAAGAACACGAAAATAACAAAAACTAAAACTCTAAAACTAACAAAACTTAATATAAAGAACACGAAAATAACAAAAACTAAAACTAACAAAACTAAGTTACAAACTAACTAGCAAATAATTGATTCACACAAATCTTAAATAATAGCTAGTGACTTTTGAGCAACCAAAAATATAAATAATTGCTATGATTGTCATAGAGGATTTTCATCAAACGTGTAGTGGGCATCACATATGCAAACACATACACAAATGTATAGAAAGTAATTAAAGCTAAAACTAATATTAGAACTAAATAATTTAACTAATTAATTTACACAAACCATAAATAATTAAAACTAAAACTATATCACTAAAAAAATTTTAAAAAAACTAAGCAATAAAAAAAGAAACAAAATATTACCAAACGGCAGTCGGACGTAGACAACGGTGGGGTCTTGGAAGCAATGAGCTCAAAAAGAAGACACTTAAAAAGAAGAACCTTTACAAACAAGGGATGGTGACGAGCTCGTTGGTTGTGGAGGCCTCGAGGCTAATGGCATCACATTGGGTCGAGGCAAAGACAACAATGGTGACGGTGGTAGCAGAGAGAGAGGATTTGAGGCTTAGAGAGAGAGGTAAGACTAGGTTTAGAGAGAAAAGGATTGAGTTTGAGTGCTAATTCAAAAAAGAAAGAGAGAGAGAACGGGCCTTTTAAAATTTCGCTGATTGTGATAAAGGTGGGCTTTTTAATTTTCGTTGAGCATCTTTTACGATGGTTTTTAATAAAAACCGTTGTATAATATACCCCATGCTAGGACGATTTTACAAAAAATCATCGTACAATCTTTTGTTTACAACCACAACGGTTTTCGTGTTTTATGCATAGTCCCTGCGTGTTTTTCTTGCTTAACACAATGGTTTTTAAGAAACCGTCGTTTAATAAGTGTAGTGTATTATACAATTTTTAGTAGTGAATCTTCGATTTTATAAATACTAGAAAAGTGGCAATAAAAATATTAATTCCATTGATGTTACATGTATTTTAATGTTTTCTTTTGAAAATATCTTCAATTATTGTATAGATACTAAATTAGTTGCCATTAAAAATTAATTTTTTTTATATATATCACTTATCAAAAAATAGATTAAATATTCTACCAATGCTGTGATGCAACGTGTAGGAACCTTTGACTCTAACAAAGCCGCATGATGGGCGTGTTATAGTTGTTACAATTTTTTATACGCTTAAAAGATAAAATAAGAAAGTTGAACGAGCGTGACAAGCATGGTCATGAAGGTCAACGCAAAATTGTGCTGTTTTATAGGCCACCTTTGATAAGCCGCAGAATTTTTTTTAACAGAACCTATGCTTAATCTATATTCATGATTCTTTTACATATATATATATATATATATATTTATAATTGCCATCATTACTCAAATCTTCTCTTTAAAAAAATTTATGGTCGGTTTCAAACTAGTACAGTTATGGTTTGCTCCCATTAATTAACCAATCAGCTTGGTGACCTAACAATTTTGTGGTATATATGAAACTAATGATTACCGGGTGTGCCAAGTGGACAAAACTTAAGCCACTGTTTAAATTAAAGGAATGTGTGCATGTGTGTATCTATCCTTATATATATGACTTTGGATTTTTATATCCCTAATACGTATGTATATTATGTTATCTGTTCATTTGCATCACCATTATTATTAATCATGTGTTAGAAAACTTCGAATTCTTTTTTGTTATTTTTTACATATAAAGCTAATCTCAAATCTCTTTAAATCTTAATTAAATATTTGTAACATAATGACTGCAATTAAATAGAGATTATATCTTTGTGCATGCAGGATAGATATCAATGATATATGACCCACACTTGAAGTCTGGCTTCTAGCAGCTCTATATATTATAAATTTAAAACTTATTCCATCGGTCGTTAATTTCTTTTTGGGATAAGAAGAGGTTAATTAATTTTCCTTTTGAACTCTGAACTATGCAATTTGACATATTTTAGCTTTTAAACTTTAAAATATAGCAAATTATACCCCTAAATTATTCAACTTGTCTTATTTTAATCCTTCAATTACTAAATTCGTTAAGTATTAATGGTATCAAGCTAATAATTTTACTTTTACCCCCTAAACTATATAATTTGTCATATTTTAACACCTAAATTTTAAACTATAATAAATCGCACCCTTGAATTATAAAATTTGACCTATTTTGGCCCTTCAATTACTAATCTGTTAAATATTGACAAATTAAACCACATGTATATGAACTTAATTGATTAATTATAAATTGACGGTCAAAATTAAATCTTTTGCAATTGAATTTTATACATCCTAGACTTACAAATAGGGAATTTCATAAAAATAAAATAAATTACTCGACTAGTCTCCGAACTATATAAAAAGTTACTTGCTATTCTTTGTTTCTTTTTTTTAGGCTTAACTGACCCTAAACTCCAAAAAATGGTGCAAAAGAACTTACTTAACTGACAGTCATTAATTTTCTCTCTTTTTCTCGATCACATGCTAAGCACATGGCTCAACATTAAGATATTTTTGTAAAATAATAAAATTTTATCATAATTTTTTTAGGGGATATTTTGTCATATTTCAATAAAAAAATAAATTAGAATAAATGAAAAAACATTAATAAGAGATTAATCCTTAAAAAAAAAGAAAAAAAAAAAAAGAAGAATAAGCCCTCTCCCTTCGCCGGCAAACGAGACCCCCCCACCCCACCCTTAACCCTCTCGCGCTGACCACCCAAGCATGCGTCCCACCCTATCGCACCTCGCCAACTACCGTCGCCCAGATTCCACCACCACCGCCACCGCCCATGAGCTCGTAAACAAAAATCCCAATTCAACCACAAAACACATAAACTCTGAATTGGATTTCCGACCAAAGTTCCATACAGAGCAAAGCAAAACCCTGTGTTCGCAGGACTGGATGCGGAGTGAACTGGAAAGTGACATCATTTTGTTAGTAATATCTTTTAATGCTTAACTTTGGCTATTAAATATTTTTCTACTACACAAATTGCAATACCAAATTTCAACAAATGGCGCTGCTCTTTAGATGCAAATTTCGAGGTTTAATTTTTGTTCTTCTCTCAGTAGGTCTATGTTCCTCCCCATAAACGATGCTCCTGAACTGTTCAAATTGGCTCATAATTGCAGTTGGCTTGTTGCTTTATCTTAATTACGTCTTTCTTTTGGAATATAAAAATAAAAATTTTATGCATTTATGTTGTATGTTATTTTGAACGGAAATGAACGTGGAAATCAGGAACATGATGTGCAAGAATTTAATTTAACTAGAACTTGATGAAATTTAAGCAAGAATTTTTGTGATCGGAGTTGGGTTTCTGTCGGAGTTGGGAGAAAGTTTTTCACTGTAATCGGTGGGGGAGCTCAACTGGTTTGGGTTTGGTGAGAGGGAGGTCACGACAGAGCAGTTGGGAAGCTCCGATGGTCTAAGTTTCGGTTATGGTGTCGGTCGTGACGGTCTCGGCGGGTCTAGACTCAACGAAGGATTTGGATTCAATGAGGTGAGGGATTTGGCTGGCCGGAGTTGTAAGGAAGGAAGTATCCTAATTTGTTTTTTCCTTTTCTTCTTCTTCTTCTTCTTCTTCTTCTTCTTCTTCTTCTTCTTCTTCTTCTTCTTCTTTTTTTTTTTTTTTTTATTTAAATGTAGTTGATTTAAGTGGGGGTGCTTTGGTCTTTTGAAGTAAATAAGGATGGCCATCATGTAAATTAGATGGCCATCATGTAAGTTTTTTTCTAGTTTAAGGTCAGTTAAAGCCAAAAAAAGAACGGGGACTAGCGAGTAAATTTTGGTTAAATCAAAATTAATACCAATTTGGAGGTTTTTATTGTGATTATTAAGTCTAATTAAGCGAAGTATTCATTATCATGTTATTAGTTACATAATTTTCAACCCTAAAATTTAGTCATAAAAATAATAGGTTATACAGTAGTACTTATATGTCATTTTTGTTAAGTAGCCATATATTCAAGTGTTTTTTCCCTAATTTGTTCATATATTTTATTTTAATTGTTTTTAAATCATATGATAGAGAAAATTTGATAAAACTTATTGAGCAAAAAAAAAAAAAAAAAAGTAAAACTTTTATCAACAAATTTATTAAAAAAAAGAGAAGAAATAGTAAAACTTATGTAATGGATAAACATAATTTAACTATTTTGACTTCAAAATATATGTTAAAAACATATATAGAGCCAAAAGGTCACAATGTTTAATTATCTCAATTTGTCAATATTTAATAGATTTAGTGATAAAAGGGTCAAAATGTGAACAAATTTCACAGTTGAAGGGTGTGATTTGTTATAGTTTAAAATTTAAGGGTGAAAATAAGACAAGTTGTATAGTTTCAGGGCTAAAAGTGAAATTATTGACTCAATTTTCATTAATATTTAATGAATTTGCTAACAAAAAGGGTAAAATGGGACAATTTAATAGTTCAGGATCATGATTTACTACGATTTAAAGTTTAGGAGATAAAATAGGATAAGTTGCATAATTCGGAGGCCAAAAGTAAAAATAACTCAATAAGAAATATAGAGGATGGAATCTACAAATTAAATTTGTTTAGAGGGCAAATGACCGTTCATGGGTATAGATCATAACGGTAGATCGATTGGTCTCAAGTCGAATGAAAACAAGAACGAGAACGTAAAATATGGGAAAATAAATGAAAACGCGTATTTATAATGGTTCATCTTTGGAATAGAGGCTACACCTATGATAGAGTCTCAGAGTTTCACTATATAATGGTAAAAGTATAATTATCAAGAAGAAAAAGGAAAGGGGTTTTAGAAATAGTGGGATTAGTGAATATGTTTTTCAATGTGCGAAATTTGTGGTATTAATCCCATATTTATAGGAGGTAATTTGAGCCTTCTAGTTTTTTAATTCTTAAGTTGATCTCGTGTTAACTGAAAGAAAAAGGATAGTTTCCTTATTTGGCTCTAGTTGGCTTTCCCTTTTACTTGTTTTCTTAATTGGCTTGAGGTTGATTCTTCTCGAAGCTTGGTCCGATTCTTGCCTATATTTTCATATTTGATTGGTTTAGTCTTCATAGAATCCAAAAGTGGTTCTTTCCTAATTTGTCTTGGGTGGGTCTTGTTGGTCTTTAGTCAACTTGCACCTCAAGTTGTCTCTGCTTCTCCATTCAACATGTGTATCCAGTCGACACTACTTCTCGAGTTGCTTGCAAGTCAGTGTCTTCCTTCGATCAACCCGCTTCGATAACGAATGGACATGTGAATGGCAGGAGGTGAGGTATGATTTTTACCCCAACAAGAAGTACTTTTTTTTTTTTTTTTTTTGTGAATTGGGATGAGAAATTAACATAGTCTTCAAATAATGTTTATACCTTTTAGTATTTACATATACATGTAGCATACACGAAACATACACACATGTGAGTGAATATATATATATATATATATCTATATATATGTGTGTGTATATAGGTGTGGTTTTAATGCTTACGTTTCTAATAGACACTGTTGTTATTAGCCATTTGATATAAATTTGATGGCTATAATGAAGTGAATAGTTAACCAAAAAAATTATAGGTAATGAGGTTGAATTCTTATCACGTTGTATCATCAATTATTATTAAATACATACCCTTTTTTTATATATAACCATTGGAGACGTAACTATTAAAAATAAGTTTATATATATTTATGTGTATATAGTCACACACATAAAAGCTTGAAGTACTTGCTCTCAATCATGGAAAAAAGGAAAGCCAATAGTCCCTTTATATTTATAGGGTGTTTAACAAACTAGTTTGAATTAAAAAAATTGGTTCAAACACTAAAACATTTGAGAGCTTATAGAGCAGTGTTTTCTCTTTATGTTATAACATACAAGAGCTTTACACTGTTATTGGTTTAAACCAATTGGTTTAAAGTTTCAACCATTGTACCAAACACTTTATACTCTTAATATGAAATTAATTTTAGTAGTAAATATATCTTTACAAAAATATAGAATAGGGCATCGTCGTTTTTTTATAACCGTTTGTCTTAAGGGGTGTTTGGCTAAGAGTGGTGTGAATCACAAACTCAGTTCTGAACAATATAAAACTCTCACATATTATAGTAAAAAGAAAAAAAAAGTTACTACAGTGTAAAGCCTCACATGCTATAATAAAAATGATTCCCACCAATAGTTTACAATCTCAGTCTTTCAATAATTATTATCTCTTACCTATCTCAGTCTTTTGCATATAATCTTCCTTGTAAAAACTGCATTTCTCTTCTCTTTTTTTTAAAAGAAAATTGCATTGCTAAATAATACTATAAATGAATAATCTTCGGCAATTTGTATTCTTTTTTTTTTCTAGTAAATTGGTCTGAAAGGTTCTAACTTTTTTTAAAAAAGCTGTGATTTAGTCTTTAATTTTTTTATTTAACTGAGTTTAATTTTTTTGAAAAAGTAGGATTTGGATCCTTTTATTTTTTAATTAAAATTACTAAAATACCTTGAAAATAATTAATACATTAAAAAATTAATAAAAATTAATACACAAATTTATAAAAAAAAAATCTAAAAACAAATAAACCAAATAAACCCAAAAAAAAAAAAAAACCCTTGTTCCTTCTTCCTGAGCAGATCTTCTTCTTCTTCTTCATGTTATGGAGAACCCACCTCAGATCTTCTTCTTCTTCTTCCTCAGAACAAAACCTAAACCTTAGATCTTCTTTTTCTTTTTTTTTTTTTATAATAAATTAAAAATCCCAAAACAAATCTGATTCACTCCCAAAACAAAAATGCGTGACACTTTCAACTGTGAGCATGCTCGAATTCACTCCCACGAACAAACATGATCTCCATGAAAACCCACACAAAACTAGCCGTTGTCTAAACCATGGGATTTGAATTACCAATACGAGCCATAAAGGGAACTCTCATCGAATATTCAACATTTCAATACAAATCTAGAACAAGAAATGACGTAGATTGTTGTCGAATCAAATGTGTTCAATAACAATATTTATACACCCAAAACAGCTATTCAGGTTGGTGAAAGGAAAAAAAATAAATAAATGAGGAAATTCAATTCGCAGTAATGGAAAACCTAAAAAGTAACATCCTTTTCTCGAAGAGAACTGAAAGAGAAAAACAAATCCAATTAAGAAAAGAATGATAACATAGAAGTTCTGTTGAGCTACCTCTTCGACGGCAACGGCTGCTTGTGGGCCCCGCCGTGGAAATCTGGTGGTAGCGGTGGGGGATTCATGAGTTGGAGTTAGAGATGCAACTGTGACGACCCTTCCTACGTGGCCGTCACTTAACTTAACGTGGTCGTAAACTTAAACATACTTAATAATAAAGTACAAAATTTTGGAATAAATTTTTTTTTTCTTAAATGGATTCTTGTTGTGGAATCTTTGGCATGAAACCTTAGAGGGAATAATGATTATTTCCCAAACTTAGTAACAATGATTACTTAAAGAGAATGAATTCTCAACATACAACTTTAAAAGATGTAATAATCATTTCTCGAAACTTAATTTCGTAACTTAACAAAATACATAAATTTCTTAAACATGATAATAACGTAATAATAATAATTACGTTTTAACTTAATTATAATTTATAAACCATGATCCTTTACATAACTCATAACATTTATTTCTTGAAGCAAAACTATAGTAATTTCCTTGAACTTTTCTTTTTAAACATAAGTATGCTTATTTAGCAACTATTACTTTAAGGACATTTATTAATTTAAATAAAACTATTTTCAAAATAATTTTAAATTAAATATTAAAATAAATCCCATTTAAATGTTATTTAAAACTTTGTTAAAAATCATTATATATCATACTTATAATTTAACATCTTAAACATCATATATTGATATCTTAAAAATAAATCTTTTCGAAACTTATCATAATAATAATTACTTGAAACTTGTTCATTTAAACTGACATGATAATAATAGCTTTTGAAGCATATTTATCTATACTTTCCTAAAGGTAAATTCCTAAAAACATATTCATAAAAATCATTACTTATTTTGGCATAAACTTATATAAACATTTTCTTATTATAAATGCTCATATAATTTTCTCACTTGAAAACTTTGCATATTTGTTGCATCAACATTCTTAAACTAGTCAAGACATAATTTCTTATAACTTAAACTTTTAAGTTTAAATACTAATTTACTAAAGTTTCTCATTTAAACTTTCATAATAATTTCATCGAAACATATTCATAATTTTCATTTCTTAACATAACGTAAAACTTTAATAATCACTTTTAATCCTAAATAAATTTATAATTTTTCTTACTTAAAAAGTTCGTGTATTTGTTGCATTGTCTAATGCAACATTCTTAAACTTTAAAATCATCTAAACC